>CAKNWU010255414.1:0-11245 GCA_932072015.1 Andricus quercustozae | reverse complement strand
TATTCCTGATGAGGCTCAACGTTGTTGGGCGAAAGCTCGTTTATAAATAAAAACGTATCTATTACGACTAGTAGATCAAAAACCCGTCATTCCATCGACAAACCTAAAAAAAAAAAAATTACTAGGACTCTTTTAAAATACCCGAAAATATTTCAAAAGATTTCAAGAAAGTTAAAAAATAGGTATATGCCTGAATTCAAAAAGTGATTAACCCATGGGTTCATTTATTGAAAGAAAAGTGACTAAAGTTTTTTATATTTTGAAGTGACGCCCTGAACAAAAAATCTCCTTGACTTTTCCCTAATTTCCAGATTTTCCCTGACCTGTCACCAACCTGTAGAAATAGAACCGAAGTTTTTACATTTATTTTCTATTTACTAAATTGGCTGCATTTCAATATCCAATATCGTAAAGAATGTAAATGTTGAGCAGGTACTTCTAAAATTTTAATTGGCATGTTAAGTTGCTGAATTGACTGAGGGAGGACTTTTTGATAAAAAAGCGCAGGATGTCATTGACCATCTTCAAGTTTAATGCAAATGGAAGTGCAGCCTTTATTCTACAAACTTAATATTTATTTGTCTTAATCAATCATAAAGTGTCAATTTACCTCTTTATTTTCCTGCGTTTCAGCGGATTTGAGGTTAGACGCATGTTAAACTTGGAATCCATTTTTCTGTATATTATTTCGGATTTTGGATCCGGGTCATGCGGCTATCAATTTTCGTGAACTTCTAGTTATTATAAACCAACAAGTCAGCGAACTCTACGTATACGGTCAGACTTTTTTTTCCTTATTCATTTGTTAAACTATTTTTTACGGTTTCAGGATCCTCCACAAGTTAGGCGAAAACAATTGATAAAAATAATGGAATAACTCACTTTTTAGCACTTTTCAATATAGTGAACACTTTCTAAAAATATAAATCTACATTCGAAACTATTTTGTATAAAAAATTGCTTTCATGATGCAATACTTATGAAATCGAAAAGTGTAAATCTAAAAAAGTAAAGTACAAGAAGAGATTCAAATAAGTATTGTTTATGAACTACCTGTATAATAATTCTAGAAAAAAATATGTTTCGAATTTCTTTAAATTTTACTTATTAAATAATAAACCAACATAAACGCAGTTTTAACTAGACTAAATTGTATGCATTATATTAGAATAAATCTCTCACTTTTTGAAAAAACAGAAATATATTTTTTACAAACTGAAAAAATAAGCATTCAAGTATTTATTTCTTTATTGCATTACTGAATTAATTAAATTAATTATCCAAAATTAAAATGTATTTTAATCAGCTTTGAAAAATATTCAAATCGCCTGACGAAGTTGAAAAATTTAAACCAATGTGAATCCTCGCATTCAAAAGTTTTAATTTTGTTCTAAACTTTCCTCTCATTTATTCGCATTTAATAGCATTCAAATGAATTCGAACTCTCGCATTCAAATGTTTTCAACTTGCTCTAATCTTCCTCTCATTCATTCGCACTCAATATCATTGAAATGAATGCGAACTCTCGCATTAAAAAGTTTTCACTTTACTCCAAACTTTCCTCTCATTCAATCGCATTCAATAGTATTCAAATGAAAGAGAAATCTCGCATTTGTGAGGATTGACTTGTCTTCGGTTTGCTTCGGATTTAATAATACCTTAATGAAAGCGAAATCCCACATTAGACAGGATTCATTTACTTGAAATTTTTGTTTCGCATTTAGTCGTATTCAAAATTTAGATGCTATATGCTAAGTATCGCATTTGAAAGTTTTGGACTATCCTTCAATCCGAGGTTGTTGAAAAGCAGATTTCACGAGAAAATCTCGTAAACGCGAAACAATACTTTTCAATCCAACGTTTTTTTTCAGGGATTTTACCAAGATTTCACGGATTAAAAAGATTTCAAATAGGCGTTCACACTAGATTAAAAAGATTTCACAACAATTTCAAACAGATTTTAAAACTTTCTGTTACATCGTAACAATTAAGTTGATTAATTTTTTATAATAATTTAATTTTTAATTCAAGTCTGAACAACTAAGGCAATATTGAACCGTCTTTACTTTTATGTTCTTTAATTTCGCTTCGTCAGGTTTATTATTTTATACTTCCGTAAAGCGCATAGACTACCTTCGAATATATTTAAGTACCCTTTAGGCAGATGTTTTAAATTCTCAACATCTTTCAACTATTTCTAGAATTTCACTTTAATAACTTTAATCCTCGACCAGGTTCGCAAGAGCGTTCCCAATTTAGAGTTTGATGCCTTTATTGCTCAGACGTGCTTCTATCGCTGATCTTAAGGATGTAGTCTTCGACCTTCCCTAACTTAATTTACAGCGCCGATTGTCTGACCAGCCCAAGCAGGGCCACTAGTTTAACACATTGTTTTTGGGTTTTGCCGAATTTGTACCAATATTAATTTTAAGAATAGAACCTTCATCCTTTCAAGTGCAAATTTACTCAAAAACATTATGGTCCTTCGAGTCGCGGATGTTTTAACGCGCGTGTTTTTGTGTGTTCATAAGTGCAAAATTCCATGGAGAGCATTGACTTTCATCGATTTCCAGTGAATTCAAATTCAGGCTCTATAGTGATCTTAAATGTAAATATCAATGTCAGTGCAGTTCTAAAGTGACAATATCGTGTTTCATAAGTGACATAAGTGACGTTATTTTACTCAACTGAGTAACAGTGATATTCACAAGTAAAAATAGAGACATCTCAGTGAAGTTTCAATCTTTGCTGTCAAAACTCATTGTTTTAAATATGAGCACTGGGCAATAATCGAAATTGCAAAGCAAGTCAGCACCAAGGAGCAAAGTTCAAGTTCTAAGCTCTCGTTCCTTTAACCACATTCATTGAGGACGTCTACATTCCAAAAGACGTTAACACTGAAAGGAAGCTATTTCTCTGGAAACATTTCAAAATCCAGAATTAATTGCAATACAATTTTATTTCAACGGCATCGGGACAACCGCAGCTCATACGACGACTGGAATCATCGTGAATCTACTCAAGGGTCCAAACTTAATTTCAATTCGAAGAATTATCTCAACTTCGAAAATCATCACATTCCAAATAATTTATTTCGAAGTCATCTGGACAACAGCAGCCCGTACGAGACTGGAGTCATCGCAAATCTGTTCATCAGTTCCAGAACAATTTCATATCAAACGGCATCTGAGCAATCGCAGCATCTACTTCGGCTGGAAACATCGCGAGTCTGCTCCTCTTTCCAAGTAAGTCAAGAGAGTTCCAATCTCATTTCCAAATATTGTCATTTCCTTTCCTAAATTATGTTATAATCTCGATACAAAAGTATATCAATCGCCTTTTAGGGAATCAAAAATCTCGCGATTAGAATCATGGCTGAAACTCCGCTAACAAAATTGAAAAAGCTTCGGGCTTCAGTAAAACGTCAGGGAACTCAGTTCGAAAATTTTCTTAAAAATCTTGAAGATGACACAGATTTAGAAGCAGTTGGTTTATAAGGCAGGTTCAATAAACATTTGTCATTTTGGGACGAATTCAATGTAGTCCAGGATAAAATCGATGATTTAGCCGTAACTGAAGACGAAAACGCGGAAAATGAGTCAGAAAGGACATAATTTGAAAATCGCTTTTACGCGATCAGTGGACTTGCCAAAAAACGTCTTAAAAAACTTTCAAGAGGTACCACAACGTCCACACCTTCCACGCCACAGTACAGTACGTCATTTTCACCCTCGTCGCGTTTTGAGCTTCCCAAGCTTCAAACTCCTATATTTTCCGGTTCTCATGACACGTGGCTCACCTTTTACGACTCATTTAAGTCAATGTGTCATGACAATCCAGCAATTCCAGATATACATAAATTTTACTATCTAAAGGCGTGTTTAACGGGTGAAGCAAGGGAAGTAATCGGTTCTCTCACAAGCACAACGGCAAACTATGCGGTAGCGTGGGAACTTACAAAAAAACGATATAACAATAAAAGATTCATTGTTGAAAATCATTTTAAATCCCTATTCGAAACTCCGCGCTTGTCAAAAGAATTTTCAACGCGCAAGCTTCTCGACAACGTGCAGAAGCAAGCCAGAGCTATCAAATCACTCGTCGACGAAGAAAGATTGTGGGACACTCTTCTTGTTTATTTTATTAAAGACAAACTAAATAGTTATACTACAGAAAAATGGGAGGAAACGATGAAAGGTACAAATATTCCTTCGTTAGAGGACATGATTTCATTTCTTGAGCAACGTGCAATCATTGACTCTTCCCATTTCAGTCAAAAACAGAGTTCAGGTCAAAAAAGCGATTCAAATAAATCAAACTCAAGGTCTCTTTTCAATTCCAAACCATCACAATCCTGTATGAAAAGCTGTATTGATTCCAAAGACCCTCCTACAAAGCAGGCATGTCCAATTTGTAACGAAAATCATATGCCATGGGCATGTCCGTCTTTCAATAAATGTCGCCTCACGATAAGTATATGGAAACTAAAAAGACTTCTCTTTGCCACAATTGTTTAAATGGTGATCATCGTACCGTTGATTGTCGAGTGAACACTTATAAAAAATGTCAAAACAGACATCACTCTCTTCTTCATTTTGAACGGCAAAATACAGAAAATTCAAATAATTCTTCAATTTCCGAGCCTTTTACTCAGCAATTGTTAAGCTGTCAAACTCAAGTCACCTCTCAGGTCATTTTAGGTACCGCAATGGTTGACATTTTAAATAGCGAAGGCAAGTTTCAATCTTGCCGCGTTCTCTTAGATTCTTGCTCTCAGTGCAATTAAATTACTGAAAAATGTGCTGAATCCCTAGGGCTGCATAAAAGGTGCGTAGACATTCAACCCAAGGGTGCACAAAATCTTCGTTCCAAAGTGAAATACAGCACTGTCGCAGAAATTAAATCGAGGTACACAGACGCGGAAATCAATTTATCCTGTTTAATCTTCAAGGAAATTTCAGATCAAATGCCCTGTCTACCCCTCGATAAAAATCAACTTCAAATCCCTCCAGGTATCATTCATGCTGATCCTGAATTTTAAAAACCAGCTGACATCGACCTTCTAATAGGGGCAGAGTTCTTCTATCAACTCTTACGTTCAGGTCAGTTGCAAATTAAAGTGCAATCAGCAGTGTTTCAAGAAACTCTACTCGGTTGGATTATTGCTGGTCGTATTTCAAAGCCCCGTTTTTCAAAATCGCCATCTAAGATCACCTGTAATTTGATTAAATTTCAAGAGCTGCCTATTCTCTGGGAATTGGGAGCAGATTCCAGCTCAAATGTTAAGTCGAGCGAAGAATTAGCTTGCGAAGCACATTTTGAGAAAAACGTTCAAAGATCCAAGGAAGGTCGTTATTGCGTAAACCTTCCTTTCAATGAAAAAAAAGATTCCCTTGGAAATTCTAGAAATACAGCCTTTCAACGCCTTTATTCCCTTGAGCGAAAGTTTGAGAGGAATCCGTTTCTCAAAGATCAATACGCAGAATGTATTCACGGCTATCTTAAAGATTCACACATGACTCAGGTTCCAGATCATGAACCAATCGATCACGGTTTCCACCTTCCACATCGCGCAGTGGTAAAAACTTCTAGTCTCGCCACAAAAGTTAGAGTCGTATTTGACGGCTCTGCTAAAAACTCTTCTGGTATTGTCTTAAATGACTCTTTAATTGTGGGTCCAACCATACAAAAAGATCTATTTTCGATAATTACCCGCTTTCGATGCTTTCGTTACGCTCTTACTGCTGACATCGAGCAAATGTATAGGCAAGTACGAGTATCGCAAAAACATATTCTTTTTCAAAAGATCTTGTGGCGTGATTCACCTCAAGAACCAATTAAAATTTACAGCGTAAATACAGTGACTTTCGGAACTGCTTGCGCTCCCTTTCTCGCGATTCGTACCCTCGATCAGTTAGCCGAAGACGAGAGTGAATCCTTTCCAATTGCACCTGCAGTTTTGAAACGAGATTTCTATGTAGATGACCTTCTCACAGGTACACAAACTTTCGAAGAAGCTATCAACCTTCGGGATGATTTAATCAATCTTCTACAGAGAGGCGGTTTCAATCTGCGAAAATGGGGATCAAACGATCCTGAATTAACGAAAAATGTCTCCATCGAAAATTCTAAGACATTCATGTCCTTAAACCCTACTGAAAGTGTAAAGGCTTTAGGGATCCATTAGGATGCTGCAAATGATCTTATTTTTTACACAGTAAATTTTCCAAATTCAAAAGAGATAGCCATAAAGCGTTCCTTTTTATCGCAAATGGGACGCACACGTGGGACAGTCCTGTACCTCAAAACATTCAAGAGTTTTTGATTCAGTATAAAGAACAATTGCAGCTTCTCAATGAGGTAATATTTAATCGCTTTATTTCAACCCCAGACACAACTGAAATCCAATTGCATGGATTCTACGATGCCAGTGAAAAGGCATACGCGGCCTGTGTTTACTTGAGATCTACAGATAAGCAGGGCAGGCATCGTAGTGCTCTTATTTGTACCAAATCTCGAGTAACTTCTTTAGAAATGATCTCCCTACCTCGACTTGAATTATGCGCCGCCAATCTTCTAGTCAAATTATATACTGGCACATTTAAGGCATTTCCATTTTAAATCGACAAAGTTAACTTCTGGTCTGACTCAACCTTTGTTGCGAACAGAGTTGACGAAATTCAAGCAGCAACTCAGCCTCAAGATTGGCGTCACGTGCCTACTTTAGACAACCCTGCAGATATAATTTTGCGAGGACAGGGTCCTCAAGAATTCTTAGCAAACACTCTTTGGTCAAAGGGCCCTCATTGGTTGAGTCATGATTCCAATACCTGGCCTCAATCGCCCTTTCATGAAAAGGAAATTCCGGAAACAAAGACTCCCTCAACTCTTTCGCTACTCATGTCTGTTATAGAAAGTCAAGAGGAGAATGAGATCCTCAGAAGATTCAGCAATTCTAAAAAGCTAACAGTTGTTTTAGCTTACTGTCTTAGATTCATTTATAATTCAAAAATCAAGGACAAAACTCTCAAAAGAATTGGGAACATTTCCACAGAAGAATATAACTTCGCCTTTCAAAAAATAATTAAAATGACACAAGCAGAATCCTTTCCAAGGGAACTGCATTCCTTATCCCAAAAATTACCAGTCAATTCCAAAAGCAGCCTTCTAAATTTAAACCCTTTTCTCAAATCCGGTCTTCTCATGGTCGGTGGTAGACTAACTCACGCCGATCTACCAGAATCTCATAATCACCCTATAATTCTTCCAAAAAATCACCCCATCACAAAACTTTTAATCCGCTAAGAACACGAAAAGCTCATGCATGCCGGCGTCAATGCGACATTGTATAGCGTGCGCGAAAACTTTTGGCCAATCGACGGTCGCAATACGACAAGGCATATCATCCGTCAATGTGTAAAATGCTTTCGAGAGAAGCCTCGTGAAACGAAGTATATTATGGGGAATTTACCGCAAAGTAGAGTTTTATTTTCTCGGCCATTTGTTAATGTAGGTGTGGATTATTGTGGTCCCTTTTTTATCAAGGAAAGACGTCACAGGAACGTCACGAAAGTTAAAACTTATGTTGCAGTTTTTGTCTGTCAGGCCACTAAGTCAGTTCATTTAGAGTTGGCGAGTGACTTAACGACCGGAGCCTTTCTGGCTTGTTTGAAGCGATTTTCTGCTCGACGAGGAACATCGCGATCTATATCCTCAGATAACGCTACTAACTTTGTAGGCGCTAATAAAGAATTGCGCGAACTCTATAAAACGATTCAATCGCTTGAAAATGACAAGGGAATACAATCATTTTTCGTAAAGAATGGGATTTCCTGGGATTTTATTGCACCCAGAGCTCCCCACTTTGGAGGCTTATGGGAAGCTGCGGTAAAATCATTTAAAAAGCATTTTACAAGAGTTTCAGGTACCTCGCTTTTAACTTATGAGCAATTGCATACTTATTTTGTCGAGATTAAAGCAATCCTCAACTCACGCCCTTTGACACCTGTGTCTTCCCATCCAGACGATCTCCTCCCTTTAACCCCAGGTCATTTTTTGATTGGAACCCCTCTGACGACCCTTCCGCAGGCAGACTTGCGTAATGTTTCAGTCAATAGACTATCCTGTTGGGAATTAGCCCAAAAAATACGTCACCATTTCTGGGACAGGTGGCACAAGGAATATCTGAATGAACAGATAGCACGCAGTAAATGGAAGACATCGTCAAAACAGGACAATGTCAAAATCGGTACTCTCGTCGTTATCAAGGAAGATAACATACCGCCCATGACTTGGAAACTTGGCCAAATCATGGAAATCAACCCAGACTCAGACGGAATAATACGAACCGTGACAGTTAGAAGTCCATCAGGCTTGTATAAGTGAGCTCTAAAATACTTATATCCGCTTCCAATTGATCAGGAGTAATCAATGTACAAATTGTAGCACATTTTTTTTTGTATTGTAAATATTCATATGTTTGTGTTCAACTACCATATTCTAACATGTAATTTTTAGTTCTAAGTACTTTTTTTGATTTCTCACATTAGAATTCTTAAACTTGTTTTGTTTATCATCTCTCGCTAATATAGTGTGTAATCGTTAAGTTTTATTAGTTGAAGTCACTTTGCTCGATTATACGTGTATTTAAATCAATAATAGGATTTGGTAATGTAAGCATTAGTACAAACAAAAGAAAATTAATTGAATCATTTTGAATACACGGCATTCAAAGGTGGTCGGCATGTTACGTCGTAACAATTAAGATTATTAATTTTTTATAATAATTTAATTTTTAATTCGAGTCTGAACAACTAAGGAAATATTGAACAGTCTTTACTTTTATGTTCTTTAATATCGCTTCGTCAGGTTTATTATTTTATACTTCCGTAAAGCGCATAGAAAACCTTCGAATATATTTAAGTACCCTTTAGGCAGATGTTTCAAATTGTCATCATCTTTCAACTATTTCTAGAATTTCACTTTAGTAACTTTAATCCTCGACCAGGTTCGCAAGAGCGTTCCCAATTTAGAGTTTGATGCCTTTATTGCTCAGACGTACTTCTATCACTCATCTTAAGGATTTAGTCTTCGACCTTCCCTAACTAAATTTACAGCGCCGATCGTCTGACCAGCCCAAGCAGGGCCACTAGTTTAACACATTGTTTTGGAGTTTTGCCGAATTTGTACCAATAGGAATCGACGACCCTTCTCTGTACCAATCACAGGTAGCTGTAGGAAATTTCTACACGCCTTCTGTAAGTTCAAAATACCCCCGACGGCACTTCAACTTGACGAAACAGGCAAACGAACTTCTCCGTTCTAAGTGTATAATTAGAATAAATACTATTTATTAGAAAAGGAATTTTATTCATTTTAAGAATAGAACCTTCATTCTTTCAAGTGCAAATTTACTCAAAAATACTTTCAAAAGATTTGAAGGTTTTCAAAGATTTTAAAAAGGGTAAAGTACACCAGATTTCAAAGATTCCTGGGACTAATGCCCTTACAGAGCGAGTTTTTTCAGGAATGAATAAAATTTGGTCCGTAGAGAAAACTCAATGCGCAATAGAAACTTTAAAGTGTATCCTGGTCGTCAAGTATAATTTAGGGAGTTCTTGTGAAACGTTCTATACGAATAAATAAAAAATAACCACGAATTACTTAAGAAATTCCATTCGTCTGAAAATATGCCATCCGACACCCTCTACAACCCCCAGTTACGTCATATATCTCCACCATGTTACTAAGGTACTATATTACACTGTACAAAAAATCAACGAAATTTTACATCGTCAGACGATGGAAATAAAAGGACCCTGCACGAACGTGGTAACTTCCCGCGACAAAAGGTAAAATCCCACTCTCTTGGGAATTTTAAAATTTGGACCATAAAATTTCCATCTAGTGGTAAAATTTCGAAGCTACTAATGGGGTTGTACTTAGCGACAGTAACAATAACCTAAAAATTTCAAGGGAAAACTTTAAAATGAATCCTTTGCAAATATTACATTCGTCTTTAATTGCTTTCTGTACATTGTATGCAGTACTTATGAAGTACATAGATTATTTCCGATACAAATATAAATTATTCTACATACAAAAAGAAAATAAATTTTGGTTATGTTTCTACAAGGACGCCGAGACGCTTCAAACTTTTCCCAAATAAGTGTATTCAAATTCACTTAATATATATCTCTATCTCTGTAGAAACAGAAACAAGGACAATTTTTTGACACGCTTTGACACGTATACCGAATAAACGATTAAGTTCGAAGCTACATTGGATTGATTCGTCGTAATGTACAATAAAATATTTTATTATTACAACACTTGTTAACGTCCCACATGATAATATTCCGCTTGGTACCGTGGAAACCTGCTGCTTTAGTCCGTAAGATTACAATGACAGTCGGCGGAAAATTACCTCGCTAGTGCAGGGTCCTTTTATTTCCTTCGACTGACGGTGAAAAGCGGGGCGCACACACATTTGCACAACGAATAAGCAGAAGGCACAACGCACAAGAAAACACGTTTCAACGCACACGGATCCGCATAGCTACTTCCTATGCTCCAGGTTTTATCGTGCTAGCTTCAGGTGGCGCCGACAAGCTGGTTGTAACCTCAAAATGTGAAGCGTTGACCAGCCCCGTGACACTCTGAAATGAAAGTGACGGAAATGTTGAGTACGGCCGAGGGTGGCGCTGGCTGTACTTTCAGGCCGAAAATTATTCAAATGCATGGGAAAAGTGACAAAAATGTGAAATTTTGTGCTTTTTATATTATAAAAACGGACTTTTAAAAATTTTTTTTGCTTTAGAATTAAGTTTTAAGGCTTTTAGACTGAATTTTGGTTTTATGAGAATATTTAAAAATGATTCTCTAAAATGTCGAAAAATAATGTAGAAAATTTTAAAGCAAAATTTTTCAACTCTGCACGTTTACAACATTTTACCAAAAATTCGTGTTATTTCCAAGACAAAATTTAGAATCTTTTTAAGAATAAAAGGTTTGAAGAGAATCAAAAACTTTTCCAAATAAAATTGAACAAGATTTCAAAACATTTCGAAAGATTTCCAAAATTGTCAGAAATTAATTTAAACCTTGGAACGATTTCAAGGAATTTAAAACAAAATGTAGATTTTTGAAGATTAGGAAAAGTGAATAAAAGTTTTCTTTTAAAGATTTCAAAAGTTTTCCAAAATTGTCGAAAAAGAATCTGGAAGATTTTAAGTAATTTTTTTAA
>CAKNWU010255376.1:0-10031 GCA_932072015.1 Andricus quercustozae | reverse complement strand
GTTCCGTTCATTCGGTCCGCTAGGGAGCAACCGCACTAGGTACACTCGATGCCCCTACGATGACCTCACACGCACAAAACCCGTTCTTCCCCACCAGGTTTGATACACATCCGTTTACGGAACCTCTATCCACGCATGCTACAAACGTCGACCCCTTTATATAACACCGCCATTCGCTGGACCATGATCCCTTCGACCTTTCGAGGCGTAGTCCAGTCCACTTGAACAATGATGACAGCTTACGTCCAGGATTGCCATATAGTTGGTGGGTGTGGGAATAACTTGCATTCCACGATTATCTCGAATGACTCGGAGCCCCACTTCGAAACATTAGGAGCGGAAGATATCGAATCAAGTGCGAGTTATGCTACGGCTACCCTACTTAACAGAAACCTGTTTCTGGATTCTCTCTCGCCAACTGATAATCCTTTCCGCTTAGATGATGTCCTATACGATCTTTCGAATAACCCCTTTTCGACCCAGATGTCGCCCCCTAACCCAGCAAGCGGATTTCCGACAGGCTTAGGTGAAAGGAGTAGGGGTGATATTCACTCGATCTTAAGAAAATGGAGCTTTAGCTCTAATGGAAAGCGTGATAGTAGCGCGGAAGAATTCTTAACACAAGTGGAAGAATGCAGAAAAGGAAGTCCCTTATAGGACGGGGATCTATTCAGAGCACTCCCGTTTTTATTAAAACCGCCCGTCCAACATTGGTTTAGGTTCAACCGGGAAAGGTGGGATACATGACGGCAATTCACCATCACATTCAGACGTAGGTATGGGAGGTTGAATTTTCAGATGCGGGTCAGGGACGAGGGGCGTAAAAGGACGCAGGGTCCAAACGAACCTATAGTAGACTTTCTGCTGAACATTCGCCTGTTTTTCCAACATTACGATCCTCCAATGTCGGAAAGGGAGCAATTGCAGATGGCGATTAATAATTTGCACCCTAAGTATTTAGAGGCCCTTCCTAAAAAAGTTTATCGTACTTTTGAGGAATTGGAAGATGCTGGCGAAAGTTTCGAGGCATCCAAACTAATAAGTAAGGTGTACGTACCCCCTCCACCTACGCATGATAGTGTTTACCCGAAATCGCCTACCGTCATAATGCTGGAAAGTCAGAAGGGGTGGCTGCTAGAGAAAATGAGCCTATAACCAAATAACCCTAATCCAAACAGCACTTCGAAAAACGCGTAAGCCCTCCAGATGTACATACTTCTACGGCACCATATGAAGCGTTGGGTGAAAAAACAACCTAACCCGGGTTAGGTTGTTCTTCCGTAAATCGCTTTTTCAGAATCAGCGAGCCCTATTTAGTTAGTACACAGCTTAAAACTAATATAAAAATTATTACTGTTTACGTAAATCACGTTATATTAGAGTAGGACGCATGGAGATACGTCGCGCGCGCAGCTTCGCGCAGTTCTTCGCTCTCGCACAGCTGTGCAGACTGCATCGTGTAGTGACTACCTGGCGCATCAGTGCGCTATTATTTTTATTGTTACTACTCAATAATTCATTGAAATCGAAATTTTTACAAGAAAAATATCAAGACTGATTATTGGTTTTCACAATGATGGGAGACAAAAATTTACAATCTAATGATGTTATGTCAGATAAAGAATCTGAACTTGATGAGTAAACATTCAAATTGTTTAAATTTATAACTTTTGAATAAATTTTTTAAATTTTCGAACAATGTAGTGTCATGTGAATAACAATGATATCAGTAAAAATCATTAAATAATGTTTAAAACGTGAAAGTAATAAAAAAAACTAAAATACCCATTCGATGGAAAAACAACCTAACTCGTTTTGTTAATTTTCAATTATTTAACTAATTTTTCTTTGTCGTAAATTTTTTTGCTCGACAGCATTTCACTTTTAGGTTGTAGCACTTTATGTGTATGAAAGGATTTATTTTTAAATTAACATCTTCTTAGTTTAATAACAGCATGAAATCTTTGAATCGATTTATCTCAAAACACGATTTTCCGAGTTAGGTTGTTTTTTCACCCAGCGCTTCACATGTGTTTGGTACACCTCCTACTTTTGGCGCTTAACGCCTTACGTAAATTACGGCATTTATCCCGGCTTTCCTCAGTCACAAATGATGCCCGCTAATTTCTGCTATCCTCCAGTGGGTACCCACGCTGTTGAAGCGTCGAATTTGTTGACTGCTGCGGTGGCCCAAAATGCGAGAAGTGCGAAACCTCAAGCGCTAGCCCTCTTAGTGTGCACTACCGCTGGTGGCACTTCAAGAGGGGAGCGCGACTGCTGTTGGATTTGCAATGAGCAAGGAACACCTTTTCCGTACTTCCTCCAAACCTAAAAAGGTTTTCTGCCACAGATGTGGCCAACCCGGCCCAATTTCTAGGGACTGTAGCGGATTTTCGTGACCCAGGTCGGGAAACGTACAGGGGTGAGTGACTCTAGGGTGCGATCATTCCCCCCTTTCGTTGTTAAGGCCCCTCAGATCTCGTTAGGTGAAGTGAATACAGTGCATGATAAGCGGCACCTGTTCATTACGGTCAGGGTCCATGGTCGGTCATTACACGGACTCTCCGATCCAGGCTCGTGCTCTACCCACATAGGTAAGCCGGCCTTTAGAAAATTTTTGAGTTTCCTTGAGAAATTATCAGATCAACCACGTCCGGGTATCATTTACCCTAACGGGGTGATCGAGGGAACTGCCGGACAAGCAATTTTACCTCTTAAGTATTCACGTTTAACTGCATTTTTGCAGATCCGTTTCGCACCTGCGTTTGATTGCGAAGTTTTATTCGGTCACGATTTTGCAGAATTATTCGATTTTGATGTTAGATTTAAGCCCCGTATTTGGAGAATAGGAAATGGTATTTGGCGAACGTATCAAGGACAGGAAATAGGTACTAAAGCAAACATACCGTCAAAAATATCGGATAATCATGTGGAGATTGCTAATATTTCTTTGTCAAATGAAGCCGTGCAAGCCTGTGCTGGCATAAAGGAATCAAAGCCTTCTGAGGCTAAATACTTAGATAATTTTCTTAAGAGAAAAATTCCTCTTATGCCAGCCAGGCTTCCTGCCACCCACATGGTGGAACACCATATCGACATTCAAGGACATGCTCCCATCAGTCAAGCTTATCAGCGCCTTCCTCCTAAGGTTGAAGAATCATTAAGAGAATCGGCCCAAAAGCTTCAAGCTGAGGGAATAATAATTCCTAGTAAAAGCGAATGGTGTAACCCAGTGGTAATGATCAGGAAGCCTGACGGCGATTATAGGCTTTGTATTGACTTTAGAAAATTAAATGAGGTAGCCAAGAAAGATGCTTACCCAATGAGAAATATTAGCACAATTTCAGACAAGCTTTCATCCGCAAGATATATCTCTAAGATTGACCTTATTCAGGCATTCCATCAGATTCCTCTCTCCGATGATTGTAAGGAATTCACTGCTTTCCCAGTACCGGGCAAGGGACTCTATCATTACAATCGTATGTCATTCGGGCTATCGGGAGCTCCAGCGTCGTTTCAGCGATTGCTGGATCGACTGATAACACCGGAATTTATGCCCCATGCATTTGCGTACATGGAAAACATTATTGTAGTCAGTGAAAACTTTGAAGAACACATGCATTGGTTGGAAAAAGTCTTAGATGAGATCCTCAATGCCGGACTTACGGTCAATCCCAATACAAGCGAATTCGGTTGTAGTCAAGTACGATATCTATCCTATCTGGCTCCTACTACTGTGCGCAAAATTAGACGATTTCTGGGTATGGTATCGTGGTACAGGCGATTCATATATGATTTCGCTCAGAAGGCAGAACCACTCCATCAATTATTAAAGAAAAGTCGAAGGTTCTAGTGGGGGAATACCAGGAAAAGGCCTTTCAAGAATTTAAATCCGCATTAATCTCCGCTCCCACGTTATCTATACCAGATTTCAGTTTGCCGTTTTGTTTACATACGGATGCAAGTAGTACGGGTCTGGGGGCCGTCCTCACCCAAATCCATGATATTTAGACCTTATTTGGAGGGCTATCACTTCGTAATGATCACAGATCATAGTAGTCTCCGATGGCTCTATCACTTGAGAGATCCTACTGGGGTATTTGGTAGATGGGCCCTTAAGCTGTTACAATACGATTTCGAGATTAAACACAGAAAAATGCCTTTCACCACGTGCCAGACGCGCTGTCGCGCATTTTTGAGCCGAACTCTGAAGTGGTATGTGCCATTGGCGAGACTGATGATCTGTAGTATACCCGAAGAACCAAACTGGTCCAAGAAATGCCATATTAATTTCCGGATTGGAAATTAAAAGGCAATCGACTATACTGCCATCGCCCTGACCACCTGAATGACCCATTACTGCCTGATTTGGAGGCCTGAAAACTGGTCTTACCTTTGGAGCTTCGCAATAGGGCTATTAGTGAGGCACACGATACCACAACTTCTGGACATTTAGGTGTTGACAAGACTTTCCAACGTCTCTCGTTGCTCTACTATTGGACAGGAATGTTCAATGATGTTGCAAAATACGCCCGAGCATGCAGGATATGACAAAAGATGAAGGTGGACCAGGCAGTTCCGGTAGGTCTGATGGGTTAGCGGGTAATCGAGCAACCTTGGTCGGTGGTAGCAGCGGACATGATGGGTCCGTTTCCACCCAGTCACTCTGGTTAACCCCCGAAGTCCTATTCACTGATAATGCACCGAGTTTGTGAAGAAGTTAATTTCAAAGGCCGCGGCGGAATTGGGAATTAGGCACTCGACTACCACACCGTATCATGCCCAAGCTAATCCGGTCGAGCGGGTAAATCGAGTGGTAAAGACCATGATGTCATCCTTTGTAGAAGGCGATCATCGGAGTTGCGATAAACACCTCCCTGATTTCCGCTTCGCGTACAACACGGCGCTCTTAAATTATGGTGGGGAGCCTAGACTAGCAACTCATTGAGAAGACAGAAGGAGGGAGCCCCCGATATTGTGCCGTTAGCTGTAGATGATTTGGTAATGTAGGAATAAGCGTTTGCCAGCCTTTAGAGACCTAGTCGCACATCACTTGGATATAGCGTCCAATCGTCAGGCAAAGTATAATAATCGAAGGAGACGAGATATTCGCTACCAAGTAGGTGATGTGTGGCGCAGGACTCATAGTTTATCTTCAGCTATAGATTATGTCGCGAAAAAGTTATCCCCGAAATATGCCGGTCCGTTTAAATTTATAAAAATAATATCGCCGGTAGTTTACAAAATCCAAGATAAGTCTGGGATAATCGAGAAAGCTCATATTAAAGATTTAAAACACTACTGGTCAATTGATCCGAACCTAGTTTACAATAGATATTTGTGATATCAGTGAGCAAAATAGGTGATTGTGTGCGAGTCTGAATTTTAAAGCAAAAGTCGGAGGCTCGAAGCATGAGTCGGTGCTTAGCGCATGAGCGAAGCGAGTGTGACAACGTAGACAAGTGCTTCGAGCCGCAGGCAAATGATGCAGTCACACGAGTTAGAAATCACCTATGCGCACGTGTATCACACGCTATTTTTTGCAACGCCCGTCCGAAAAAGATCTGTTAGGAGGAATTAACGAAAAATACTAATCTTAAAAGAAAAGATGGTTACATTTCGTAAAAAAATTAGTTTGAAAAAAATGTTTGAAACCGAAATTTTGAAAATAAAATTTCTGAATTTTTTTGTTTGTTAATAAAATGTTCGTCACGGGGCCCATTGGGTGTAACTACCATGCCATGCCAGGCTCGACACTTGTCAACACACGGAGGCAGCCATCTTACACCGGCCGGCGTTCCACATACCGGAACGGTCGAACCAATTCCATCGACCAAAGTCCCAGAAATCAAGCTTGGGAGGTCAGCACCGACTGGACCGAGAATTGTGGTGCAAGCAGGAAGGCACTGGCGAGTGCAGAGGAGGCAGGAGAGATCAGTTTCATGTCGTCCATCGACGAGTCACGAGTCTGAGAAAGGAGATTGATAGCCACCCCTAGCCACGAAGTAATTTGACGAGCCCTTTTTTCAGTCAGGTTGACGCTATACAGCGAAGGACTATGCGATTCCAGGACTGAGACAGGCGTTGCCACTTTCCTTTACTCTGGGTTTGTTATTTTGTTCTTGAGATTAGGATGTTTCGAGTATGTTTCATTTTGTTCTAGTATGGGTAGTAACGTCAGATGAGAAAAAGGGTCTAAAACTTCCGGTTGACGCCATGTTGAATGTAGAAGACCCATCAGTGTAGGTTAAGCAAATTTTCGTGTACCTAAATTAAGCAGTAAGAACTGAAGAATTTGGAAAAGTTAATCGTATTGTAAATTCACGTTATACCTCTTATATCGGTATTATTGCTTAAATTTAATTAAACATACATAGTTTTACTATATTTTTTACAAAAACTTAATTCTGGAGTGCTTTCTTCACCCCTAAGAAATCCCTCTTCCTGAGCTAGGGACTATTTATAAGACATCATTTATATGCATTTTTTTTGTGAACATTTTGCGTGACGCCGAAGAGGTGTCTGGCGCCTAACAGGTATTCAGTTATTTTCTGTTCCTACGTTGTCGTTGCTATTCTGTAGCCATGCTCCCAGCATATGTCCCATAAGACTGGGAAAGTCGTTATAAGTGTGATAATAATTAGTTTCAGTTAACAAACGTAAGCGTTTAAACAAGTTATTATTTATAATAATATTCTCTTAGAACTTTTGGTTCACTTTTAAATTATAATTGGATCAAAATTGGTTTAAATTAACAAACGTACGTGTTTAAATAAGTTATTATTATTTATAATAATATTCTCTCACATAAATTCTAGAAAGTTCCAGTTTTTTTCTAAAATTTTCTACTTCTGGTCCACTTTTAAATTATAGTGGGATAATAATTCTTTTAAATTAACAAACGTAAGTGTTTAAACAAGTTATTATTCATAATAATATTCTCTTATAATAATTCTGGAAAGTTGCAGTTTTTTGTAAAAATTCTTACTTTTGGTCTACTTTTAAATTATAGTGAGATAATAATTCTTTTAAATTAACAAAAGTAAGTGTTTAAACAAGTTATTATTATTCACAATAATTTTAGAAAATTGCAGTTTTTTCTAAAAATTCTCCCTTTTGGTCCACTTTTAAATTATAATTGGATCAAAATTAGTTTAAATTAACAAATGTACGTGTTTAAATAAGTTATTATTATTTATAATAATATTCTCTCACAATAATTCTAGAAAGTTGCAGTTTTTTTCTAAAATTTTCCACTTCTGGTCCACTTTTAAATTATAGTGGGATAATAATTCTTTTAAATTAACAAAAGTAAGTGTTTAAACAAGTTATTATTATTCACAATAATATTCTCTCACAATAATTTTAGAAAGTTGCAGTTTTTTCTAAAAATTCTCACTTTTGGTCCACTTTTAAATTATAATTGGATCAAAATTAGTTTAAATTAACAAATGTACGTGTTTAAATAAGTTATTATTATTTATAATAATATTCTCTCATATAAATTCTAGAAAGTTGCAGTTTTAAAAAAAAGTCTCACTTCTAGTCCACTTTTAAATGATAGTTTGATAATAAATAGTTTACGTTAACAAACGTAAGTGTTTAAACAAGTTAATGTTACTTATAATAATATTCCCTCGCAATAATTATAGAAACTTACAGTTTTTTCTAAAAGTTTTCACAATAATTCTAGAAAGTTAAAGTTTGTAACGTGACGATTTTATTCAACCAGTTAAAAACAAAACTCTTACCATATGTACTCCTCTACTTTTATAATTGTGTTAAGTTGTATTTTTGAAAGACTTATCTGTGATGTTTTAATATCTTTATTCTCTTTATTATGTTTTTTTCTAACACATGAGCTAGTGAAAGGAGAGGGGAGGAGAGAGAGAGAGCATGGAGATATTTCTTTTGCCTTGAGTTTTGCTCTCTTTAATACTTGGACGAAGATGTCTCGTGTCATGTTTTGACAGTTTCAAGGGATTCCTCAGCATTACTAGCTCATCTCACATTCTGGCGGACTTACTCTACGAGCAATATCTCTCCAAAACTCGAGTGATACAAGACTCGATAATGAAGATGCCAGGTAACCCGTTAATGTTCAGCTAACGACTGGATTTTCTGACGGACTCACTTACTCAACGAGCAGTATCTCTTACCGCTTGAGGGTCTCACTGGGAGCTACTGTTATCTCAAAAATGGCAGCGGCTCCCAGTAGGACCGCGGTAAATCACATTCATGGCCACGTCTCACAACCATGAGATGAGTGGCCACAGGACACGATGAACTCACAACGACAGGCCGGCGAAACCCTCATGTGTTTTGAGCACACGAAGCGACCCAAGGATGACAGCTTTCTGCATCCATTTCGCAAGTGCCTTGGCATATTTTTGGCACGCGGGAATGGCTTTAAGGTTACGAACCAGTGATAGTTTCGCACCTCCGAGAGCACCTATCACAAGGACAATTACTTGTACCGAATATTTTGGGTGATGATCTGAGGAAAGCAAAAGTTTGCTCCTTCGACAAGCACTGTTTTTCTACATTTCTGTGAAAATTTCCGTGCATTTTTTTGTGGAGTAGCTCTTGATGGAATTTTTGAACTTCCGCTTTCTTCACTTCGGCTTTCAGAAGTGAAGCATCTAGATGGAGTAATGCACTTCCTTCACTTCTTATATTAAAATTCAGGCCAAGGGTCTCGGGCGCTTGCTCCGCGGCTTTGTAAAGGAACGCTCCTTTGCCAATCATCTCGTGGTTCCTGATCATTTTTAGGAGAGGATCTCTGCCATTGGTTACAATATAAGCTGTACTCAGAACAATTCGGTTATGAAGACACTGGAGATTCAGAAGTCCGTGTCCGCCTTGACGGCGTGAAATGTATAATCGCGGAACTGACGAATTGATATGCAAGCTTTTATGCATATGTATGATCTTACGTGTGGTGACATCAAGGGCCTTAAGTTCGTTCTTCGTCCATTGAACCACCCCAAACGAGTAGAGTAGAACCGGGACGGCAAGCATGTTAGTCGCAGATATCTTGTTCAACGCTGACAGATTGGAAGACCAAATCTGTCGTAGAAGATGCTTGTATTTGCTTCGGAGAGACTCCTTCACTGATGTTACGTCCTGAATGCGGCTTTGAGGCACGCCCAGGTATGTATAGGTCTCTCCAGTGTTAAGATGTCTGATAACACCTATATCCACAAACTCAGGGTCCCCGGGAACGCCAACAATATTACCGTCCTTCAGATGAATTTTGGCACATTTATCCAATCCAAAGTCCATCCCAATCTCTCCTGTGTACTTCGCGACGATATTTATGGCAGTTTGAAGTTTGCCTTTACCAGAGGCATAGAGCTTCAGGTCATCCATATAAAATACATGAGTGACCTTATGCTCACGCTGGTTAGTGTCGCCACAGAGGTAACCAGAAGAATTTCTTAGTGCGAGAGATAGAGGCAGAACTGTTGTGCAAAAAAGCAAAGGGCTCATGGTATCGTCCTGAAAGACGCCCCTCTGGAAGGTTACGTTGTTTGTTGTCACACGATAATTTCCAGATGAGATAGTAAATCTAATTTTCCAAAGAGGCATTAATCTCTCTATGCATCTCACTATGTGTGGATGCACCTTCAAGCTTTCCAACAGACAGATGATAAGTCTATGAGAGGTTGAATCGAAAGCTTTCCGGTAGTCAATCCAGGCCATTGACAGGACGCGTTTATGGGCTGCATCGTCTTTGCAGACACACCTGTCAATTAGCAGGTTCTCTCGACAGCCTGCTATACCTTTTTTGGAGCCACGTTGTTCGTACATCTCACGCCACACAGGCTCAATTCGCTGATCAATCCTGTTGTTCAGGACAGCTGTAAAGATCTTATACAGTGTGTTCAAACAAGTTATTGGCCTGTAATTCTCTGGTTTGGACAAGTTCCCTTTTTTCGGTAGGAGTATAGTGCGTCCTAACACCAGCCACTGCGGAATGCACGGTTCTGACTTTAAATATGAGGTGAATATGCGGGCCAAATGTTGGT
>CAKNWU010255214.1:0-13847 GCA_932072015.1 Andricus quercustozae | reverse complement strand
ACACATAGCGTAAGTATCTTCAACTTCATTTTCAATGTTTTCTTCTTCTGAAAAATAATAAACTTGTTCTAATTCTTTAAGAATTTTCTTAGTTGCAGAATGCTCAGCTAATCGAAACTTTGTTTCCCCATCAATAATGGTAATAAACAAATTTCCGCGCTCAGTATCCTCCACTACGCATTTTACATAATATATTCTATTATGAGGGAGTCCGTCGGCACTGTGCAAGCTATAAATAGGTTTTGCAAAATTGTATTCAGTCGCCAATTCTTCTAGGGGCCCTTTTGCGTACTTTAACATCTCCACTTCTCCTTTGGCTTGATGGTATGGGCATAGATTTGCCCCTTGGGAAGCTTAGTCAGAATAATTGACTCAGTCATTCTGCAAAGAAAATTGTTAAGTTAATAATGCTGTATTAGTCATAGTTACTCGTGAGCATCTTTTAGTTTACCTACATGCTTTTGGAAATGCTTTCCGTCTTGGGATTCTAGGATCGCGTTGTGCTTATCTAGTAAGTTCATTATTTTATAGGGACCGTGGCTTTTGCTGTTTAGCTTATTACTTTGTTTCTCCCTTTACGTAAACACTATCTCCTATTTTTCCAACGAAAGGTTTCACTTTTCGGTCATATAATTGCTTTGATCTTTGTTTTACATGAATCAAGTTATTTGCGGCTATAAAGTTGATTTCCGATAATCTAGTTATTAATTCTTTTAAATATGACTCATAAGTTTCTAGTTTATCGCTAGAAGGGAATAAACTCGGTGTGCACGCAGTTTTTCCGAAAATGAATTCAAAAGGTGTGAATTTTGTAGCTTCATGAATTGAAGTGTTATATGAGAACATAGCAAATGGTAATAGTTTGTCCCAATCATCATAATTATTAGTATAGGACCGGATGTAATCGACCAATACCGCGTGACTTCGTTCTAAAGATCCGTTTGATTGCGGGCGGTATCCGGAAGTTGTTATTTGTCGAATTCCAAATATTTTGGATAATTTTCTCAGTAGTCTGCTTGTAAAAGCACTTCCCCGATCTGTTAATATAGCTTTTGGCGCTCCATATTGAGAGAATAGATTTTTGGCCCACGCATGAGCTATTATTGTTGCTCTCGTATCTGGTATTGCCACGGCAATGCAATACTTTGATAAATTATCCTGCATCGTGAGGATGTGTCGATTTCCATCTGGGGTAGTGGGCAGTGGCCCTACTGTGTCGAGAGATACCTTATAAAATGTGTCAATAGGGGTGTCTGTTATTATCATAGGTTCGTGGGGTTTTGCCCGAATGATTTTTTGTTCTTGGCAAATCCCACATTTACGTACAAACTCAGTGACTTGCTCTTTTATTCCTGGCCACATACATTTTTCGCGTATTCTTCTGTATGTTTTATTTACTCCTTTGTGTCCTCCGATCTTACTTTGATGATTTTCGATTATTATTTGTTCACGATTGTCTTCTGGGGGTACGCTTACATTCCCATAACAAAATATATTTTCGATATTGATGTCGTTAAATATGTCTTTCATTAGGTCTAGAATTTTACCTTTTGGCAATACTTCTGTTAAATCTCTTTGATTCGATATTCTAAAAGATTTAATGTTTTCTCTTCCTAATGCTACATACAAATTATGTAATCCGATTCTTAAATTTTCTTCTCGCATCTGATCGAAGTGGTTGTATTTTATAATCACTGTATAAATCTTATAACAACCTCTTGGGGTTATTATGACTTGGCCTAGCTTAGGCCGTTTTTCTTGGATTTCTTGTGGGTCTATGGCTCCTATATCTATCAGTAATCGTTCTATTGGGGTACTGAATTCGCAATCTGGTGAAATAAAATGTACATAATTTACTCTCAAATAAGTTAAATTTTACCTGCAGCTAGTTATTTTAGGCAGAATATCTTGCTTGGGGTACAAAGTATACATTCCTGGCAATTCAGTCTGTATGCTAGTGATTGGCGTGCGTGTATAGTCATCCTGAGGTAAAGCTATTTTAGGCTCGGTAATAATTGGCTCTTGTGGGCTCATTTCCATACGTCGAGGCTTGTATTTTTCATTTCTTGTCATTGGACTTTCTGGCATTTTTAAATTATCTACTTTTTATTTCTGGAATGGTGTTGAGAGGGCTTGTGGTAGTCCACAGCCTGAAGGGAGGTGTGTTTGCCAAGATATCGGGAGTACCAGGGGATTCTGTCTGAGTTGCAAAAGTTACGCTCTTTCGCTGTCTATTTTCAGGCAAAAGTTGCGTTGAGGGAGCGTCTTTTTCCGTAGAATAATATGAGCTATTGTTGTTCTCCTTGTTTTTGAAGTCCCTCGTTTAGAGTTCCTTTAGTTCATTTTCTGCCCAATTTATTACTGAATCTATCCTCCGGGCTAGCTCAGTGTCGCTCTCAGGCTCCATTGCTTCAATTGCCTCGAGAAGTCCTGAGTCGGTTTCTCCATCTGAGACGGCTGTGACCCCTAAATAAGGTCTTGTATTTTCTTCATCTTCCTTATCTTTCACCCAATCCTTGTGAGTTTGCAGGGAGTCATTAAACTGAGAAAACGAATCTTGCAATTCTTCTCTAGTTACTTTTGTGTTATTAAGGTCATTTCTTTCTTCTAGTTGTTCATCGTTCTGCTCTTCTTCTGATGAACTATCCTCACTATCACTCGATGGAGGACTCACAATTATGATGGGTCCAGTTTGATTCTCTTCTATAGTCTTATTGATTTCGTTTTCGTTTTCGAATAATTCCGGAAATGTTGCTGTAACTTTTGGAGGAGCACTCATGGGTAGCTTATGGGCTGGAAATGCTGCTAATGGTATATCTAGACTGGGTATAACGCTGCGTTTCTTTCGAAGTATGGGAGGGATAGGGTTATAGGTCTCGTCAGAATTATCCTCTGAATCGGTACTAGAATTTCGATAGTTAGGTCTGGGCAATTTTCTTTCTTCCTCCACTCTACGCCTAAGTAAACGTTTACCTATAGTGCTTTTATTTAAACTACCAGAAGATTTGGAAAATGAGTCAATAGATTGATTTTTGTCTTTATATTTTTGGTTCTTTGGACGTTGCATTCTTGAAGTAGAAGGCTGAGAAGTATCAATTTTGGCTGATGGTCCTTTCTTTGTTAATATTGTCGGTTTAACCCTCGGATTTGTGCTCATGGTTTTAGCTAGGGATTTCGCTGATTGCGCTCTGCCCTGTTTGGTTTGACGGGCCTGCATTGGCAACAACCTGATAGGATTTTCCTTACACTTTACTTCACTGTCTTCTGATGGGCTTTCTAAAGTCGGATTTCTAGAAAGTGCATCGGCATTAGTGTTTAATTTTCCAGGCTTATATTTGAAGGAATATTCGTAGTCTCTTAATTTCAATCGCCAACGAATTAAACGTTGTCCAGGGTCCTTTACCGAATCTATCCATCTTTGTCGGTAGTAGAATAATTACATTCGGCACCGTTTAACACGTGGGAAAAATATGAGATAGGAAGGTCTATTCCCTCTTTTTGCTGGCTCAGTACTGCACCTATGGCATAGCCTGAGGCATCTGTTGTTATAGCGAATGGTTTTTGATAGTCTGGATATTGCAAAATAGGACTTTCACATAAGGCTTGTCTTAAATCTTTTAAACATTTTTCTTCGTCTGGTCCCCAGTTAAAGGGTACTCCTTTCTTCAGAAGTTTCGTTAGTGGTTTTGTTCTCGCTGCAAAATCTTTTATAAACCTTCTGTAATATCCTGCTAAACCTAGAAATTGTTTGATGTTCTTGGGATTTTTGGGCGTTGGAAATTTTTGCACTGCCTCGATCTTTTTAGGGTCAGGCTTCACTCCTTCACTGCTAATTATATGGCCAAGGTAGTTAATTTCTTCAAACAGGAATTCACTTTTCTTTGGTTGAATGGAAATATTTGCTTCTTTCAATTTGTTTAGGAGACGTCTTACCTTCTTCCCATGTTCTTCTAGTGTTTCTGCGTAAATTACTATGTCGTCAAGATAGACAAACAATTCAACGCCTTGTAATCCTAGAAGAACTTGGTCCATTAAGCGTTGGAATGTCGCAGGGGAATTATTTAAACCTATTGGCATCCTAATGTACTCGTAGTGTCCGCTTAAAAATAAAAAAGCAGTTTTTGGTCTATCAGCTGGGTTTAGTTCTATTTGATGGAATCCACTGGCTAGATCAAAAACTGTGAAGCATCGTGCCTTTACTAAATGATCTAATATTTCAGTTATGTTTGGAAGTGGATAAGCGTCACCAATGGTTTTCTCATTTAACAGCCGGAAGTCTATTACTACTCCGTACTTTCTCTTTCCAGTGTAGTCCCAATTTTTCGGAATTATTAGCATAGGAGAGCTGTACGGTGACTTGGAGTGACTAATTGCACCCTCCGTTAACATTCCATCTATGACGATCTTCGCTTCCTATTTTTGAACAGGCGAAAATCGGTATGGTCGAACATGGATTGGAACATCGTCATTTGTATGTATTTTATGATGTACTATATGTGTAGGAGTTAAGGTCTCTCCAGTTAAGTGAAAAACGTCAGGGTATTCTCGAACTATTTCTTTCAAATGCTCTTTTTCTTCTTTGTTTAGATGATCTAGTTCTAGGATCTACAGGATCGCTCCTACTCTATTTTCTGAGGGTATATATTCCTCGTCCGTAGGGCAATCGTCCATCTCATCTCCTGGTAAATTATAATATTCGAAAGGGATAATTTCTTGTGGGTCGATTTCCAGATCTAGGTCCTCTTCAGTAGTATTAATCGCGTATACATGGCAATTTCCTTTGGAATTTGATACGACAGCTTCACCTATTATTAAACCCTCCTCTGTCTTTATTAGGGGTAAATACCCTTCCTTTACTTCACTGTTTGAAACTTTTACGGGGATTACTTGTTTAGATCTAACTTTTATACGCAATTTTCCTCGTCCTGTTCCTTTGTAGTCATGTATTTGTTCTTGAGCGACTTTCGATTACTTATCCATGAAAGGAATAGGTTTTGTAGGGTTGGAATAAGTTACTATTGTATTATGCCAAAACGATATACCGACTTTTTCATGATGAAGGTATTCTCGACCTAGGATTTCGTCCGTATTAATTGGAAAATTAGATCAAACTACATGGAAAACTACTTTAGAATTTTCTAAGGATAACTTTAGTGTACCGACGGTTGAGAGTTTAATAGGGGTTATTCCTACAATTTCAATGAAATCGCTTTCTGTTATTAACAAGTCCTCGTTTAAAGAATTTATTTTTATTATATTTATGTCGGCTTCCGTGTCAACTAGAAATGAAGCTTTTGTTTCTAAAAAGTCCGGTGATGAGAACTCTACGACTGGGGATTCTCGACTGAGTTTTGTGTGGTAGATATGTCGCGTCTATTTAGGATTCGTACGCTCGCCTGACGCTCTTGTTTCTCCTCGCCCGGCGCTGCGTCTGTGCGGCGAGCGGAGTTGTAGTTTAAAGATTCCTTGCTCAATTGAACAGGAGATTGAGAGCGGGGTGGGGTATTTATTCCTCCCCGTGAGAAATTAGAATTTGGATATCCACTACTATTCTGCATGGGAGCAGTCGGGTAGTAAGGATAAGGATGATAAGGCATATATGGATATTGATAATGAGCAACATAGTTATTTGAGAAATAAGGGTTGTTACTATTTGGAAAATTTGAGGCTCCAGAAGAATAAGGGCTTTTTATTATCCCAGGCGGATTCTGTTTTCGATCAGAATCTTTATATGAGTCGGGAGTCGCCGTGAAACGTACATGAGGACTAGGACTA
Organism: Andricus quercustozae; assembly: GCA_932072015.1. Lineage (NCBI taxonomy): Eukaryota > Metazoa > Arthropoda > Insecta > Hymenoptera > Cynipidae > Andricus > Andricus quercustozae. The sequence goes on along the minus strand of CAKNWU010255214.1, from coordinate 8,072 downwards.
CGCTCACGTGATCCCGAATAACTAGGTTGAGAATATCTATTTTCGCGATAAAAATGTGTACGTTATTGAGGGTTCAATTGTTGTCTTGCTTCATATTCAAGAGCGACTTTCAGAGCATTATCTAGAGTTTGGGGGTTTCGTGCTTACACCAAACCTGATATACTGTCAGGCAAGACGCGCTTAAATGCTTCGAGCGCACAGTCATTAAGTGGAGCTAAAAGTTGTGCAGCATTTGCATATTTATCCTCAAGCGCAGCTTGAGCTCCTGATTTTAAAAGTACTACTCGATCAAAAAATTCACTGACACTTTCTTCTCGATTCATTCGAATCGTCGAAATTTCATGCAAATACCATGAATATGTTTTGCGAGGGGCGAAACGTTGTTTTAGATGTTTAACTAGATCGTTAATGGTTTCAATTGTTTTCCCATAAATACTATCTCGAGCCGCCCCTATGAAACGGGCTAAAACTGCCTTGAGATACTGTTTTTCGCAATTCACTGGCACGGAAGATTCCCCATTTATGATATCCTGAATGAAATCTCGGACTGGCATATTTTTGCCATCGCAAGTAGGAATATTTACTACCCCTTGCTGTAGGGCAAAACATTCTGCCATGGACGTGCATTCTTCATGAGAGTGCGACTGATATCGCCAGCAAATTGGGTTTCGTTTGTATTATCATCAGGCATTTTGCGAGGTTTTCGTTTAGATCTGAGCGTGAATTTGGTTTATTACAGGAAAGTTCTATTGCTATAATGTTAAAATTAACAATTCTTTCCAAAATATGGACTTGGATGAAGTCAATTTTACTGAACCGTATTTAGATTTAAGGAAATACAGTAACAAAAGGGTATGAAATAATTAATTTGGAAATTTTAAGTCCCCTTATGGATTGTGAAATGACTTTCAAAGTACAACTTTCAAAAAGTAATTTTAAGTTTGAAAATTAAAATAAGTTTCGAATTTTCTTTTGATCTTTGAAATTCAGCAATGAAACGAAAACACTTTCACGTATCCATGTCGGTAAAATTAATGAAAATTAACTCTATTGTATTGATTTCAGAACATAAATCCAAAATGATACTGCGTAATATCTTTTGTTAGCTAACGCAAAACGTATAACGCTACGTATAGATTATGTTTTATTTGTTTGAGAAAGAAGGTGAGTTTTCAATATTAAAAGTGATTGATCTCGATAAGGGATGGTGGTTTATCTACCTGAATCAAATGAATATTCTCGAAAGGGTTATAAGAAAACAATTTTGAGCAATGGTGATTTTGATTTATTTGAACGAAGTATTATTCGTCATAATGCAGATGAATTGTCTGAGCGCAAACGCACACTTATCACTAACAAGCAGTTTCCAGCGTTGTTCAGTGCAAATGGACAGTAAAGGTTAGACCATCACACTATGACGAGTAGGAGCTCGTGTATTATGAAAGGCTCTGTAGCTATAGTTTCAATCGTTACAGAACAGATAAAATAATTATGTATATCATTAAGCTACTTCCCTTTCGGCGAGCCTCTAGGGTTAAGCGTGACACTACCCGATTCGGGTAGTGTTTTTTAGGTGAATGGTTTCTTGTAGTAAATAACTACAAGTGTGGGCTCACCACACCCACGACCGCCAACAGCAACGCAGTAGTATCAGACGGTCACCCATCCAAGTACTAACCGCGCCCAACACTGCTTACGTTCAGTGATAAAATAATGATAATAATAATGACAAAATAATGATAATTATACCAAATCGTCCAATCTGAGGGGTGTTTATAAAATTGGCAATATGCTACAACTAGTTATTAGTTTGATGCATTGAAGTTCCCTACTGGGTCATACATTTTTCAAATGAACAGAATTAATTGAGCAATTTCAAGATATCGAAAAGATAAAAATTTTTAACTAATCAAATATTTTAGTTCGTCAATAATCTTTTAGATTAGAATTTCACTCATTTGTGGTTTATTTACGAAATTCGAATTAAAGCAGAACCTTTCTACTTTAAAAGGTTGTTAGTTCGCAGAAACGCGATTGTTGAACGTTGATCTTTGATGACGTTGATTTAAACCCTTCACTTGTACAATCCTGATAGAAGGAGTGCATACAAGATTAATTCAGGGTATTTTCGTAGGTTTATTAACGATGGCAGAGCTTGTGAGCACGCGAAGTATACCAACGCCTATCGTGCAATTCGAACTTTGCCTTGCCCCGAAGGTGACCGTGCAACGTATCTAAGAAGGACTTATACTCTCGAGTGCCGATGATGTAACTATCTTAAAACTACACTGAAGTTAAATTGTTAATAAAAACACTGAATTTAAACGAAAGTGACAATCCCACCGCTGCCACCAAATCAGCTGTCACGTCCCGAGAAAAGGCGAGGGCAGGTTGATAATAGGGTAGGTAAGGGAGGTTAAATGTGCTGATTAAGTCAGGTTTGTAAGGCCTGAAAATTTATAATTTTGTGGGATCGTTCGCACTTCATCAATTCCAGGGGATTGTGTAAATTCAGACTAACAGTGATTTGAGATATTAATTATTTATTAAGACATGTGAGTTGAAAGTACATATAGTTAATTAATGTGTAAAAACTTACGCTACCTTCCAGTCCGAAAGGGCAAGAGAAGATTTAAATGTCGATGATATCCCCGATACGTTGTAGAATATCGACGGAATTCTACCGGGTGTTTTCAATTGATTTCTACTAGTGATTCGAAATCAATTTATACGACGACCGAAGACCGAAGGGACTTTATTTTCAAAGCTAGACTGCACGTTACTATTTAGTAGTGAGATAAAAGGACGCGGTTTAATCAAGACGGTTCTCCGTTTAGGGATATTTTGCGGTGAGGTAAAAACACGCGACTTAGTCAAAACTGTTCGTAAATTGATTTGGACAGTTTAACTGTTTGAGCGTAAAAGACAACCACCAGGGGTGAGTCCGTGGTTTTTATAGGAAAAGACTTCTTCAGAGGTCACGTACAATTCGTTAAACTTACGAATGGCACGTATGATTCGCTAAAGTGACGAACGACACGTACAATCCAATAAAGTTGCGAATGGCACGTACTTGCTCATCCATCATCTATTTGATGATTCAGGTTGACTCAGTCCTCTCATTTACTATTTTAATTAATTTACTAATTATCGATAGATAATTTGGTTAGTCTTCTCTTGCTCTTTTATGACCAGCTTCTTATTTCTAAGTTTTAGATGCAAACACATGCGATACTTGTTTGCAACTATTCTTGTTACATTGCTTAATTATTTGATTATCATTAATTGTATACTATAATGATATATAAATTAATTATCCTTTACCAGAAGGGCATACATATTGTTCTACTTTAATCTAATTACCTCAGCACTTCTGTAGTATCAAATGATTAGGTAGGTCGGTATGGTCATGGTATTACTCCGCTAATTAGCTCGCGCCTTCTTCCTTATCGACCGTCGCTCATTTATCACCGGTCATGTGCGCACCGTAATTGCGGCCGACGACGTAAGTCATTACCTACTGTGACGCGATTACCATTCGGTGTTATGGCAAGATTTGAATTTTAAGTTTAAAATAATTTGGGACGTAACAATTACTTACCCAGAAAAGATCTACAAATTTGTTGTTAATCATTTTTTTATAGGACGCGTAGTTTTTGTTTCCATCGTAAAAAATAACATTGAAAATTTACAAAATTACATTGTTATAAAAAAACATAAGATTAAAAAAAATGAACAGACGAAAGTTGTTCATCCAAAAGATATCTACAATTTTTTCCAAATTATTTTGTGCTGGTGCGCGTATATTTTGTTTCAATCGTAACATTATAGGGTAAAAAAAAAAAAAAAAAATTTCTGGAGAAACGGCACAAGTTACAAAAAAAAAATGAATACAGGGAAGTTGTTTAGTCGTAAAAAATGACATTATAAATAAACAAATTAAATTTTTAGAAAAAAGACACAAGTTACAATAAAATTTTTAATAATAAAATTTGTAGCGTAAATTAAATCTAAAAATTTGCTTTTGACCTTTTTTTCTTATGAGACGCGTGATAAGAATGTGTATGTTAATGCCGAAGGAGATTTAACAAAAGAGAGTTCACAATCACTAAAGGAGGGTGCCAATGTCATATAAAATTCTGGGCCCACAACGTCCAGATATAAAAAGTAAGTAAAGTTGTTGTACTTGGTCCAGCAAACAAAAAAGTCAATGGGTGTAATCCCCAGAATTGAGCCGTTTCTAAGATATTGGTTTTCAAAGTCACACAGTTCATACATTGTGAATACTAAGCTTGTTTATTAGCATTAACAAGCTTGTTTATTTATCATTGTTTATCAAGCAGCTTTAATCTATATTATTATGCCTTTGTTACACGATAAATAAGAAATACTGTCATCAAATATTTACATTTATTAAGAAGTGATGTAGTAATTTGTCGCCCGCCAACGTACTGACAAATTTTAAGAGATAATTAAACTTTTCTTTCCGCGACGTTTTGGCTGATTAAAAAAATGCCTTATCATAAATTAAAACTATTTATCGCAGAAACGTATTTCTTAATTGAGTAATATTAAATATGTATTCCTCTTATTCTCTTATGATAATAAAACAAACAGGTCCAATTTGAATGCGTTGCAGAGAACATGGGATTTTCACATCAAAATTCGCTCGTGCCACGATTTCGGCCAATCAGAGCGTAGTACCCGTACCAGGCTCTGATTGGCTTCACTCACGCCAGGCTGGTAGCCAACCAAAATCTCCCCCAGCTCTAGCGGACCTTGCTACCACCCATGCCACGCTGGTTGACTCGCGCGCGTCACAGCAACGACCAACCGCAAGCCATTCCTCACCACGTCCTACCCGAATGGCGCGCGCTGCCCAGCAGGTCGCGCATAAATATCGGTGCTCCTGCACCATAGGATCATTCGCCATCCGGCAGCCTTAGGCGACGCTTCGACGCTCAACGGAAAGTTCAGCAAGCAACCAACATTCACAGACTGGAGAATAGTCACCAACATATCTACGTGGGATACCGACCCACCTGGGACGTGCAATGTCCATGGTGTGGAGAAGTACCGCTGTCTCACTTAACAAGGAAGCGCACTGCAGCAGCCTTCGACCAGCAGGCCTACTGAGCTCGAGCCAAGGTGGCTCGAGCTTCTAAACGGCTAGGTGGCCGCTTCGGCAGTGCAGCAATCCCGACTCCCTCCCAGCATTACGGATTACGGTTACAAACCCGTTAACGTTCTGCGACGCATTTACATCGTTCGACCTGATTTCTTTCGATTTAATGAATAAAGGTTTTATTATTTTTAAACCTCACCCTTTTCGTCTCCTCTAGCTATAATATTCTGGGTCATCAAACATGTACTATTAACGTACATTTAGGAATATTTTCTCGTTTATTTCACAATAACCACACTCACAGGATACCTTCAGAGTTGCCGCCTAGCGGGGACCTAGCCATACATCACCCACACTACTCATTCGTTGTAGGGGACCTTCGGTATTGCCGCCTAGCGGGGACCTGGGCTTGACCGAAGGACACACATCGGATATCTTTTTCTGTTTCTGATAAAACAATCGTCCCTCTTTAGGGCCACCAATATTTTTGACGCGGAATAATTCTTTGTGTTCGGTAATAAGAGCTGCTGGACCTTGAACCATTCTTCTGTTTCTCCCTTTTTTTTCCTTTCGCCAAAGTTGTATGTCTCCCCACCTGCCGTCTTTCTGAACGCGATTGCGATTGAAGGGTAACTAGCTTTCGTCGCAAATCGATGGATTTCATCTTCATCTCTGAAAACGCTCACTTAACAGCAAAATTAAGAATATATTTGGAAACAGCTCTCTAAGATGGACACATTGGGCCGAAAATTGGCACCCTCCTTTCAGTTGTCGATTGTTTGGCCATTAATTTTTCATTTCCTATGCAAAAATGTAGGGGAAGTACAATGACCAAGCGCGAAGTGCGAGATAAATATATTATCGAGCGTAAGTCACGAGATCAAACAGGAGATATTTTTAACGCGAATGTAAAAAAAAATCATAAAATTGAAGTAATAGATAAAAGAAAGAAATAATAGCTTAAGCTGAGATGGTATATCATATAATTGACTGCATTGCTGCCAGTTGTGTAGTGCTAGTATAATATAATATAATACACGCATACAAATTTTAACGTGGATATAAATAAAGCGTAAGTTGGTTGTATAGCTAATATAGACTCTGTTATGCCGCGCTATTGTTCATTAGGCTTAGAACACTCCGCAGAGCTAGTCGAAAGCTCAACTGAGAATCATCAAAAAAATCTATTGAGTCAGAAAATAAATTAGCATTATTACATAGTCTGAAGATTACAGCATTGCGACCATAGTTTGTTCGATGATCAGTCGTTTTGAACAGTATCTTATTACGCAGTTCTTTAGCAGGCACATGGAGAGAAATCTCAGCTAGCAACGTCGGACAATCAATGCTGCCGTTCAGGATATTATAGAAAAAATTTAGATCGGCGAATTCGAAGCTAAAATTAATCTTAGTAATGTTAAGTAGAGATCTGATCGCACGATAATCATGTTCGTATCTACTCATTGGCATTCCTAATTGTCTTGCTGCAAAATGCAGAAAACGATTCTGAACTCTTTCCAGTCTGATTTTACTTATCATGTATTGCAGAGACCAAATAACCGACGCAAACTCAAGATGTGGTCTGACCACAGAGAAGTACAAAACCTTTAGTGTGAGCACATTATGAAATTTAGAGGCATTTCTTGAGACAAACCCCAGAGATCTAATTGCCTTGTTGACTGCGTGGTTGACCTGGTCTTTATAAGATAAATTTTCTTGAAGGTGAATACCGAGGTCTGTCACCCGAGAAACCCTCTGCAATTTACAACCAGCGATTGTGTCGTTATAATTGAAACTAGCTCTCTTTCTAGTGAAGGTTATTACCGAACATTTCTTAATATTGAAAGGCATCCTATTCTTACTGCACCAGGCTTGGAGACGGTCTAAATCGTCTTGCAAGTCAATGCAGTCCGAGTGGGATTGTATTTCTTCATAGAGTTTAAAATCATCTGCGAGCAATAGAAAAGAGCACGCTTTGAGCATTGTATATACATCGTTAATGTGTAGTAAAAATAACAGAGGGCCAAGGTGAGAGCCCTGGGGCACACCGGAAGTTGCATGAAAAGCTTCCGAATAATGATTATTTACTCTTCCCAATTGAAATCTATTACTGAGATAACTCATAAACCAAGAGGGGATATTATTCGTAATGCCTAGTTCTCTGAGCTTTGCCATCAGAACCGTATGGACAACTTTAGCGAAGGCCTTTGAAAAGCCCGTATATACCGAATCTACTCCTCAATGAAAGTATTCGATGAGACTAAAACTAAATTTTCCTGGGTAATTCTTTCAAATACTTTGGCCATCGCGCTTAATATTTTAACTGGTCTGTAATTTTTTACATCATTACTGTTACCATCTTTCTAAACTGGTACAATAATGCCATTCTTCCATATTGCCTCCTTCCTCAGGAAGGAGGCAGGTATACCATCTGAGCCGGCACCTTTGCTAGTATGTAGTTTAGAAAGCTTGAGTTTGATTTCCTCTTTGCTAATACATGGGTAATGAAAATCAATGGACTCTTTAATCTCAAGTAGCACAGGTTGTGCATCAAGGTCTGTGGCGGCAGAATAGACTGACTTAAATTTGTTCGCAAATAGATTGGCTATATCCTCATAAGAATCAGCTAGTTCATCACCCAGAAACATTTTAATTGGACACCTCTTCGATTTGTGGTTTAAACCCGGTCCTGATAAAGAGTATTGCACGTGCGTTGTATTAATCACTTTGCTTTTACACCCGTAGCAGAGTTCATCACCCTGACTCATAATGTAACGATAACACAGGGTAATAAAATATTATGGTCATTTATATCAAACCGGGTAAGTCAAAAACTTGAAATAAACTAAAAACTTGTAAGGAGCACACGCGACGAGTCCAATCTATATGGCATTTGCATTTGCATTTACATTTACATTTATATATATATATATATATATATATATAT
>CAKNWU010255210.1:0-12351 GCA_932072015.1 Andricus quercustozae | reverse complement strand
CAAAAAACTTAATTCTATAAATTTTGGAAATTCATAAAAATTTACGAAATTTGTGGAAATTTATTGGTACTTGTGGAAATCTATGATAACACAGCCACACAAAAAAATCTTTTTTCGGGTCTGGAGGTCAGAGGATATTGGCTATATTTCTTTTGGGTCGCTAGATCCGAATCCTAAGTCAAGAAAGCCCCAGCACGTCAGGGTCCTTAAAGTTTACCACACCCGTCACTATCGACGAACGAAATTACGACGGGTTTACAACCCGTGCGCTACCTTGGCTCTGGCGCTAAATGTCACTGTTAACGTTCCCCAGATCCGTGGTATTTTCGAAATAGGGTTTGAGGTGTCTAATATGCTCCTTACCTACAAACCTACCGCTAACGTTGACTAACCCAAAAACAACTGGCGATAAGCGCTTTGTTATTTTGAACGGACCTTCAAACTTTTCTGAAAATTTGGCCGCAATATTTTCTCCCTTGTTGGAGAGAACCCTCTGCTTGCTTAATACCAAATCGCGTACTGCGAATGATCAGTTCCAATGCTTTTTATCGTAATATTTGGCCTGCGATTCGTAAGCCTTTTCCAGATGGCGGGAGATCGAGTGCCGAAGGTGGTTCAGCCTCTCGACCCTTTCCAATCAAGCTGCTTGATCCGATGGACTTTTTGCGATGTCTCTGTCAAGTTCCTACCTAAATTCGCGGTACGGCGTTGGCTGTCTGGCAAAATTTAGAAATGGGGGAGAGACCTTTAGAGATATATGAATCGCTGTGTTATAGGCAAACCGGAATTCATGAAGGTGCAGATCTCAATTTTGGTGATTCTTCTGTAGGAGCGACACGATCATGGTCTTCAGTATTCTATTTAGCCTCTCGGTAGGATTCGCCTAGGCATGGTACGCAGAGTTGGTGAAGTGTAATATTCCATCTCCTTGAACATTCCTTTAAGCAGTCGGTTGCAGAACTCGGTACCGCTGTCCGTGTGAAGAACCTCTGGTGTTCCCCATCTACAGACTATCAAATCCTCGAAACTTTTTTTTATTGGTTCCGCCATTTGCTTTTCGAATTGGGACGACTTCAGACCATTTGGCGAAGATGTCTTGAAAGACCATGACATACCAGAAGTCCATATTGCTCTTCGGAAAAGGGTCCATGACATCTGAGGCCATCACTCTCCAAGTCTGCACGGTGATGCGTTGAATTTTCAACCAAAAATGGAATTGTTATATTTTCAGTTACAAAAATTAATTTAAAACAACCAAACGAATTTCCAACAATGCTAAGCCAATAAAATCAATTTTTACGAAGATGCTTGACTTTCGAACAATTAATTGAATTTTCAATAAAAGAAGATGAATGTTTAATAAAGCATTTAATAGTTAAATTTCTCACTAAAAGCTATTAATTTTGAGCCAAAACTGGATTAGTCACAGTTTTAGTTAAGAAAATTACGTTGAAAAAATGAAAATTTAAAAACAATATTGTTAAATCTTCAACCAAATAGTCGAGATTTTCACCAAACAAGATAAATTGTGAATTCATTGTCAAAAAAGAATGGTTTTGCAATTTTAAAAATATAGATTTAACAAATTTTCGGACTCCGGGAGGGAAGTTGAGTGCAGTCGAATTTTTGACCACCCTAGTGTAAGAACTATCTTGAAATAATATCCAGTGATAAGAACAAACAATTAACTATGGTATAAGCTCGTGTTGACCACAGAGCTTTGAGGACTACAAATTTTGTTGAATGCTCCTCGTAAACAGGATGCAAGGTGTCTCAAAAATATATTTACTTCATCGAAATCTGGTCCTTGGTTAATATTAACTTACTTTAAGGGTGGAGTATCGTTAATTCGGTCAAAAAAAAGCTATTTTTTTATGTAAATTTACAACATATCAAGAATGAGATATCTAAATTTTAAGCAAATCGGAGCAAAACTAAAGAAGACATGGTGTGTTGAAGGATAGCTGCTACCTGTCCGGCAGCAGGGCACAGCTTTGTTATCTAGCAGCTTCTGCGCTCTTTTGTAATCCATTCATCCTTTTGAAATTTGGTATACTATTTCTATACCTAATTCACGAGGTACACTGGCCGAGCTTTTATAAATATTGTTGTTATTATTATTATTAATTTTTCCATAACAAATTCGTTGATTTTTTTAGCAAAAAACGCGTTTTGACTTCAAAGTGTTTAAAAAAAATCGCTAAAAATAAAAAGAGAGCTAGGTTATCTCTAGAAACATCTCACCTAACTAACACGCTTCGATTTTTTTATTTCGAATGATTCAGTTGTCAGTTAGAACATTCACCGGAAAGTAACTTTTTTTCGAAGAGCCTCCGGAGATTTGCTGCCAACGGTCATTCATTAATATTTTACAGTGAAAATTAGTGAGAATATGGTTGACATTTTCTATTATTATGTACCGATTAACAAAATTAAACCAACATTGCCTGTATCGCTTGAAAAATTCTTGAAAATGTGTCGTTTTTTGCCCGAATTAACCCCGAAATATACTCCCCCTTAAGGTTACATTTGAGCTATCTATAGTTTGCACTAATCACAAATTTTTGGGATTAGCTAACAAAATTCTTGAATAAAAATCCCTATATTATATTTCACAGGTCACAGTTCACCACAACAACAACAACCACAACAACCACATCAACAACTACAACAACACCAAGAACAACACCAAGAACTACAACATCACAACCCTTTAGACCAGTTGCCAAGGGGTAAGTATATAATAACTTTTTATGCGAAGAAAAAATAGCTGTGATTCAGAAAAAAAATCAAAATCGTTGGCCGTTGACGACCTTTGAAACGAGTTTCGAATTTTAACTTAAAAAGTACATATTCTTATAGGAAATTAATTTCGCATTGTTTCTCTCGATAAAATGCTGTTTATTTTTCCGTTTTTAAAGTAAGCCTGAAAACGCCGTTATTACAAAAAAAAACGTATTTCTATAAATTTTGAAAATTCATAAACATTTACGAAATTTGTGGAAATTTATTGGAATTTGTAGAAATTTATTATTATTGGGAAATAAAGAAAAATTATAAAAATATGCAATTTCATGATGACATGTAATTTGTAACATGTCTAATTAATCCAACTTATGCTTTTGGTCAATTATTTTCTCTATGAGTATATGTTACAGGAAAAGTATATAATCCAGGCATTATATATACTATAATATATATATATATAATATATAATATATAATATATAATATATAATATATAATAGGCCATATAAGTCAAAGATGGTTATGATAAATTAGAGAGCATTTATAGAATTCAACACAAATTTCCTTGCTATTTGTGACAATATGGTTTTTTCCTCGAAAAATTTTATTGGTTTGACAATTTGTTTTGCAGAATAGGTTGATCCAAATTTATACCTGTAAAAATTCTACTTTCGATTTTTGGCAATCGATACCCCCTTCACCAATTTTTTTATTTGAGGGAAAAAGAAATCTCGTTTTTTTAATCTGTAAATATTGAACCGTGACCCCGGGCTTTCGAAATTAACATGGGGTTTTAAATGAAAATAACTCGCTTTTCGAAAAAATGAAAAAAAGTAGTACTTTTTTTAAACATTTTATGAACCACAACCGAGTCACAAAACCACACCGACGTACACTCTTTTAGTTTCGGAAACTGAAGGTCAAGTTCGTAAGCCAGATATTTTTGATAAAAATTCCAAAAAGTTATATGATTTTCAAAATTTTTCAGATCACTTTTTTCGAGATTTAAAAATTCTATGTACGTTATTTGTAGTACTCGGAAAAGTCTGAAAATTCAAACTAACGACTTTTTCGATAAAAAGCAAATTATCAGAGTTATAGCATTTCCAAAATTAAAAAATAAGAAATCCAAATTTTGAGCGAAACTACGTATAATATAAAAAATGTCCAGAACAGAAAAACGCTGCTTTTTGAGAGCGCTGCAAGATTATCATAATAAATTCTTGAATTTTTTTGAAGAATCGAAAATTCAAATTTTTTGACCAACTGTTCCGGTTTTAAATACAAAAAAAAAATTCCATTTTCTGGTCAAACTATGCACGATAGGAAAAAATGTAGTATAACAAAAATTCTGAACCTAAAAAAGATTTACAAATTTGATATTAATTACTTTTCGATAGTACATGTAGGTTTCGGTTTATTCGTGAAAAACAACATTAAAAGTAAAAATAAATTTGTTGACAAATGTCACGAGCTACGAAAAACTAAATGAATAGGCGAAAGGTATTCATCATAAAAATATCTAAAAAATCTTGTTTATGATTCTTCGATGGGACTCGTAGTTTTTGTCTTAATCGTAAAAAATACTATCAAAAATAAAAAATAAATTGTTTTGGGAAAGCGACACAACGTTCGATAAAAAATTATTACATATTTCATATAATAGAGTTGAACTCGATGTAGAAATGTTTGCACTGTAAACAAAATCGAGTGCAAAGCACGAGATACGTGTTGAGAATGTGTTCGTTAAAGCTGAAGGAGCTTTAACAAAAGAGAATTCACGATCATTAAATGACAGTTGTCGATGATTTGGCTTTTAATTTTAAAACATCTGTGCACAATGTTGGATGAAGTACAAAGAACGAATGCGCAGCGCGAGGTAAATACATCATTGAACGCGAAGCGCGAGATAAATATATTATCGAGCGCGATTTTGCAAGCGAAGCGAGCTGCGCGCAACGAGAATATGAAAACTTATTTTCTAAAGTTGAACCTTGAAGAAAAAACCACGAGTTTTATTAAAGACGATGTATTGTCAACCAAGAAGTCTTCGAACAAAAAATATGACTTTTTATGCAAATAGTTTAGTATGCAACAAAATAATTATTTTTCCAACAAAATAGTTGAGTTTTCAACAAAGTAATTACATTTTCAACAAGATGGTTAAACATTTCAACGAAGTAGTTTTATTTCCGATCGAAAAAGATTATTTCAGGACGAAAAATATTATATTTAATATTTCAACAGAGAAAAGATTTCTATCATAAATAAAAAACTGGCTATTCTAACCAAAAAGGTGAGTTCTTAACAAAAATGCAACAGTTGATATTTCAACTAATAAAGATTGTAATTTTGTATCAATAACAGTTGAATTCAATCAAATCAAAAAAATTTTAACCAAAATATTTAAATCCACAACTAAAACGGAAAACCTTTTAACGAAAAAAAAAAAAATTTCTTTGAAAAGAGGTAAGTTTCCAAATCAAGGATAAATCTTCAGCAAAAGAGTTGAATTTTTAACCGAAACATATGAATTTTGAGCGAAAAAGTTAATACGAATTTTCTACAAAATAGTTAAATTTTCATCACGAAAATATGAATTTTCAAAAACAAAAATTAATTTTTAACAAAACAGTTGAATTTCAAACAAGTAGTTGAATTTTTAATCAAGCAGATTAAGTTTCTTCCAATGAAGATTAAAGTAAAACAATACACTCATCAAGTGATCTGATGAGAGCAGTAATTTGGTCCTTGTGAATTCTCTATTGTTAAAGCTCCTTTGGCTTTAACGCACACATTTTCATCACGTACCTCGTGATTAATAATGTACAAATTTTATTTTTCATTATTGCTTGAATATTTTGTCCTTATTTTGCACTAATTTTTATTCTCAGCTAACATGAAAAATCTATCATTTCAATAAATGTATATTATCAAAGTTCATAACATGCATTGGTATTGAAACATACGTATATTTATTAACTTGTTTTTATGATTATAAAAAAGTGTGCATCGTATACAAAAAACGTTGTTATTATACAGTTTATTGAAACTTGCGTCGTTTCTCCATAAATTTAATTTGTTTACTTTCAACGTCATTTTTTATCATTTAAAATGAAAATACACATACTAGTGTAAAGTGCTTCTGAACAAATTTTTAGATTTAATTTAGGAGAAATTTTGTTGAATAAAAAGTTATTATAGCTTGCGTCGTTTTTCCAAAAAGTACATTTCTAATTTTCAATGCATTTTTATAACAAGAGTTTATAAGAGATTTGTAGATCTTTCTTGGTTATACTACTTTTGTCTTTTCATTTTTTTTCGTCCCTTGTGTCGTTTTTCCAAAAAATTAATTTTTTTTATTTCGTTTTCGTATTTTTTATGATTGAACAAAAAACTACTAGCCCTTGCTAAAAATTATAAATATCAAATTTGTACATCCTCTTTGAGTGAACATTTTGGTCTCTTCATCTTTTTTTGTATCTTGCATAGTTTGACAGCAAAATGGAGTTTTTGATTTTTTATTTTTTTTTGAGCGATAAAAATTTGAATTTTGGATTTTTCAAAAAAATTTAAAAAGTTCTTATAACAATCTTGTAGAGATTTCAAAAAGAAAGGTTTTTCTCTTCTTACATTTTTTCATATCATGCGTTGTTCCGCTTAAAATGTTAATTTTAAGTACTACTATTAAGTACTACTAATAACTGTTCATAGAATTTTCAAATCTTAAAAAAAAGTGGTCTCAAAAATTTTCAAAATGTGCTCACGTTTTGCATTTTTATTCAAAATGGCTGGTTAACGAACTCGTTCTTTCTTTTTAGGCGTTTAAAAAGATTGCTAAAGCACAATCCAATCTGATCAATCTTTCGAAAGTTATCGTGCCTACACGATACTACAGACAGACAGACGGACAGACAGACAGACAGACACCTTTGTAAAAATGGTTCTTTAAAGCCCCATACAATTTTTGGCATTACTTAAAATCATTAGATTGTATAAAAGTCCTTCACATTTTTTTTTAATCTCTTGAAAATTCCTTGGAATCCTCGGAAATATCCTAAAGTGTTTCAAATCCTTTGAAATCTTTTGAAATATCTTGACATTTTTTAGGTACCTTGAAATTCTTGAGAATCTTTCAAAAACCTGTAAAGCTTTTGAAATCTATTTAAAATATTAGAAAATATTTTTTAATTTTTGAAATCCTTTGAAATCTCTGAATTCTTGTGAATGAATTGCTTAAAATCCATTAACATATAAAATCCGTTTAAATCCCGTAAAATTACATGAAATCGGATGATATTCCTCTAAATATCTTGAAATATTTGAAGTCCTATAAAATCCCTTGTCATTCAGGAAAATTTAATCAAATACCTTATTGAAAGTCTTTACAATCCCTCAGAATTACTGAAATGCTCGGAAATCTTATAAAATCTGTTAAAAATCCTTTGAAGTATTTGCAAATCTTGAAATTTCTCTGAGATACCTTCGAGTCCTGTTCAATATTCTAAAATCTTATAAGTCCTATGAAATCCTTTCAAATCTTTCAAAATTTAAGTAAATTCTGTATAAACGCAGACTAACCGAAATATTTGAAATTTTTTTTATATCTATTGAAATTCGTAAAAAGTCACTTAAAGTTTTTGAAATAATATCGAATCCCTTAATTGACTCTTGCGCAATCCCTTGGACTACCTAAAATTTTCAAAATCTTCTAAATTTTCTTGAAATGTTTAAAAGCTTAGAAAATTACTTAAAATAAATAAAATTTGTGGAAATTCTATGAATTCTCTTGAAATATTTTAATATAATCTTAAATCACTGGAAATCTTTTAAACGTTTTGAACTCTATCACAAAAATTGGCTAGAATGGCTTTTAGGGCTGGTCTACAAAACTTTTTTCAGGTTGGTTGGGGAGTCCCAGTCCTCTTCTGAACGCTATTTTCCTCAAATAAATTATGATATTTTTCATTGTTTAATGATTAAAAAGGGTATTTAGAATCTATTTCTACAAAAGAATGATCAAAAAATTGACAGTAATACATTTTTCAAATAAAATCGTTTGTCATAGAAGGAGGAACCAAACAAATATTTTTCATTTGATATGCAAAAGAAAAATAAAGCATCGAGCAGTTTTGCAAATAGGAAATATTTAAACTGGATATCAATTTTTTTTACATATTTTAAATTTTTTTGTAGGAATTCTTATGTTAAATTAAAAGCTATGTAAAAGTATTATGAAAGAATTAGATCAATCGAAAACTTTGCGTTTCATGGTGACTTTTATATAGCAGAATATGGTTTTTTGTTACTAATGATATTAAAGCGTATTTGAAATGCACTGTAATTTATTTTTTCACTACTTTTATACAGTTTTTAAACGGTTCAAATCTTTAAAGAAAAAAAGTATTTAGCCCTTTGCGAAATAGATGACATTTCTTAATTTTTTTTAAATATTTTAAATTGTATAAAAAAATTTTTCCACGTTGGAAACTGAATAAGGAAGTATTATAAAAGAGTTGGATACATGAAAAACTGAACGTTTTATGGAGCTTTTTGTATTACAAAAAATAATTTTTTTTCATCAGGGTTATAAAAGCACTTTTGCACTTGACTTTTCTTTATTGTTTATTATCTTTGGATAGTTTATAAACTTTTTAAATATTGAAACAAAAAAAGTATCTAGCCATTTTGGAATAATGCGTTCTTTAAAGAAACATTGAGTTCAACCATTTTTAGTTTGAAGATGATTGAGGCTCACCGTACGAATTGGTACGACGTACGCTGCCTCAAAGCCGATATTTCGTACCAAGCTTGGAGTGCTTTAAAGTGTGCGATTATATGCGTGAGAGACCCTTTATGCGAATTTTGTATTATTCCTTATGAAGAATGAAGATTAAATAACAATAATTTCAAAAATAAATTTTTTTTTTCGTTAGGAAATCGTGTTCTCAGAAGATGAAGCCCTTGCGTCCTAAATTTGCAGTGACTGTCGCTTAGTTTTATCAGCTCCGTCTCTCAGATTCTGTTAAAAAGTTACATGGTTTTCGGTTGATGATTGATCATTTTCTTGAATTCTGAATGTTGTAAATTCTTTTTGACTTTCGCTGATATTAATTTTCCTCCTATCCTTTTTTCACGGTTTAAACTATAGATCTCTTTTTTTACAGTATCATTCTTAGCGTGTCTTGTTTTTGAATAGGATAACTTCATGTGGTTATTTTCCATGTGAAACGAATGAATCCACACGACCTCATTTCAGGACCACTCGGAACTGCTTTTTCTGAGTCCTGCTCTAATACCTGAAATTATCCCTGCAATAATACTTTGCTTTGACAGTGCTGGTATGCCCAGTTCATGCTACCGAACTTGCTCTATCCTCTCTTCTTCTAAGGCAATGTGACATACCGTCTCCTCATCCCTCCTATCAAACAAAAGAATTTCTGTATATTTTTCAATTGTATACTCTCTCAAACTCTTAAAGAATTACAAATAAAAAGGTTTAATTTTTAGTGCTTCAATTTATATTACTCAGAGTTTCCTTTTGAGATTGATTTCTAATGCTTTTGAAGTTTTCGGTAAAATACACTGAAAAAGGCTTACACTTTTTTATTATTGATTTTTTATATTTTTGAAATCACAAACCTTCATTTTCTTTTTACAGTTGAACATCCGATGATGATAAAACCTCCTAAAGTTTTCGTGTATCTTGGACACCATGTTCTTCTGTGGAATGATGATGAAGGATTACCTGCGTATATGTGGTTAGCTCAAGGCAATATAGACATGAAGGAAGTCGATACCAACATTTTTAGTGTTCTCAAATACTTGGAATATGTGGAAGGCGTAGGATATTTTGTTGTACATTCGATTATGGTTTCCGGCTGGGAAGTTGTGGTAGCAATTGACAATGAATACGAATATAACCATAAAGGATGTAAGTATTTATGAGACTTACAACAGGGCCAAATTTTGGCCTAATTTGGGTGGGGCCATAATAATTATTTTCAAAAAATTTTCTAGGTTGACATGGCAGCATATATTTTTTTAAATAGTGGATAAATGTTGTGCTGTAATTTTTTAAATACTAAATCGAGGAATTAAATATTTTCTTGTGAGATATACAATTTACATCCCCGATAAAATCTCGTGAAATGCTTTCGAATCGTTTACGATGTATCCTAAAAGCTACCAAATTCGCTGAAATCCTTTGAGAAAACCACGCAATCTATTGCGAAATTCTCTCGAAATTCCTAAAAAACACGTCAATCTAATTTTTCACTAGCGAATGCTGGTTAAAGGCATGAATTTTAGCTCACAAATTTTGGTCCAAAAATGCCCAAATTTGAACTGAGGGCAGATATAAGACAGAAAACTTCAGCCATCGTGAGAAATAATTATTAAATAATAAAAAAACATCCTACACCGCAATCGATAAGTAATGAATGTAGAAATAGAAAAAAACCTATCATATGCGCCATCTGGTAGCATCGATATTAAGAATAAAGAACTATTGACGCCATATTTAAAAGAATATATCAGAATGCAGATATACGCTTTTTGCACAAATTATTATAATATCAAAAGTGAAAACTGTAAAATGAGATATTTATGCAACTCTTAAAGCAACCCCTTACTGAAATTAGAAAGGCTACCTGATACAGCCTTAGATCAAATTTCAAATAGAATTAAAAATTACAAGAATTTCATCACAATGACTTCAGAAGACGCATCTCAATGTCAATATATTCTTACGAACACTAAAAGAACACCTCTGAAATTAGTAAAGCTGTGTGATATAATTCTTATCAGAAGTTTAAAAAAACTTAAAAAGATAAAAACTATTTATGGAAATGCCTTTACAGGACAGATTTTAGTGTATCCTAAAAAAGACATGTTCACAAACACGAAAATCAACGCCTTAGTAGACTAATCAAGGATATCTGATTTCATTCAAGTTGAAACTTTAAATAAAATGAAAAATTCAAAGTTGATAACAATTCATCGCAATCCCTCAAGAAGACTTTTCTTCTCACAACCTAAATGGCAATATATTTCAACAGCTTCTGAATGCAACCCTTCACTCGAATTAGGAAGACAATTTAATACAAAATCTTTTAAAGCTTCAAATAAAATTCATGATAAAAAGCAAACCAACTTCCCAAAAAACTATTTTTTCAGAAGTGAAAACCTTTCTTCGATCGATTTCAATATTAATGTAATAAGAACATAAGTTCTAATTATTTCGGTCTTACGATCAATTAAAATAAAAAAGACTAGGAATCAATCCGAGTCAAACATTTTTAAACATCAAAAGATTACAGTTACGACGTTTCGAACATAATCTGTTTGTCATCTTCAGGTAAATAAACCTATAAATAAGTTATAAATAAAGCGGTTTGCTCCTAAATTTTAAAAATGTAACCTTTTAATTAGTGGGAGCCTCTTTTTTGTTTTTTGAGGTTTTCCCAATTATATTTTCGGACTACCGATTTAATTCTTGTCATCGGACCACAATTTTGACTCCAAATTTTTTTTATGGAGGTAAATTTGTATTTTATTATTTAAAATTGATTGTATGACTTTCTTTGAATTGTATTTAAGTACAATTTTTATAACTTTTTTACAGGTTTATTTACCTGAAGATGACAAACAGATTATGGTCGAAACGTCGTAACTGTAATCTTTTGATGTGTAAAAATGTTTGACTCGGATTGATTCCTAGTCTTTTTTATTTTAATTGATCGTAAGACCGAAATAATTAGAACTTATGTTCTTATCAAAAAAATATAATACACCCTTCCATTAAAAAGCATCTCTTAATACACTCTCACCAAAAATGTATTTTAAAAACCTCTAAAAGCAACCCCTTACTTGAATTAGTAATGCCTTAGTAATAATTAGAGAGGCTTCAGTAATTCAAGTAATGGGTGGCTTTGAGAGATTGTTGAAATATACTGTCGTAAACGGTGCTTTCAGGAAATTGATTTGAATGCATTTTAGTTTAAAATTTTATTAGAAGTTTCCACTAGAATTCTATCAGATAGCTTTCCTAATTTTAGTAAATGGTTGCTTTAAGGTGTTATTGAAATACATTATCATTAGAGCTTCTTGAGGGAAGTCCATGAAACGAATTTTGATGAATTATTTTTCATTTTTTATTTTAGTTGAATTTTTAACTCATGTTATAGCAGATAGACTTACTTATTTAAGTAAGGGTTTGTTGAAATACATTATTATGAAAGGAAAATACGGAAGGTCCTCATAGGGCATTGTAATTAATTATCTTATGTAACGCAGGCATGATTTATGCGTTTTATCAGCATACTTTCAGTTCTGAAAGTAGACGTTTATACGAAATGAGGACTGTACAACGAATTCGCATATGTGCGACATGTTGCGAAATAGGATAATAGTTCTCCACGCATGCACCTTTTCTGAAGGCACAGTTATGAATTGTATTTAATTTTTTACTTTATTTAAGGTTTTAACTAATGTTCTTTCATGAAGCCTTCCTAATTGAAGTGAGGGGTTGATCATGGAATTCGTTCATATAATTAAAAAATAAGGTTAAACAACCACCGCAGGGTCTCACTGGGAGCAACTG
>CAKNWU010255196.1:0-10703 GCA_932072015.1 Andricus quercustozae | reverse complement strand
TGGAGGGAAGCATGAGAGGGGTAGTTGTGAACGATTTAATTAATGTCTTAGTAGGCTACGAAACCCTTCTTTGGAAGTAGGCGCACGGCGCCTACTTTGATTAATTTTTTAAGAGTGAGTAACCGTCTCTTTATAAAATTTAAATTCTATTGTCTATGGTGGCTTTATGTACAGTGCTTCTACTTTTAGATGTGGTGGTATTTCAATCTTTACTCTGATTTTATATTTTTATATATAATTTATTTTAATAAATTACAAATGTTATTCCCTGGCAAAGTCTTCTAATGAATAAGATCCTGTCAGAGTCACTGAAAGTCGATTTCGTAATAAAAAACAACATGCATATGTTGAAAAGTAGTCAAGTTGTGAATTTGTTAAGTTAAAATTGATTCCATTGAAAAAACGAAATCTGCCGGTTGAAAATTGACGAAAATCTGTATTTGTTTATCAAATTTATGTGAACAATTAATAGCTGTTATCAGGTATTAGCAAATCGTACATATTATTTATTTTTGACAAGTTTTTTTATCAATTTTGTTAATGGAACGATGAGATTAGAGCGTGAAATAGCTAAGATATGCATTTGGTTATTAAATTTGTTCATAACATTAAAAATTACTTTGGATTCTTTTTTAAATGGTACCAAGGCATTGTTGTTACGTACGTCCCCACAAAAAAACTGAAAAATAAAGTCTTAAGTATTTTTAAGTTTGAAGTAGCACTTTCACTAATTAATTTGTTAATATAAAAATAAAAATAAAATTTTTTATGTTGTAAAATACTGGATATTATTTATGAGGAGTATCTTTACTGATTTCATTATATTTTACGTAAATATAAGCAGTTTTTCAAAAATAGGATCGTTTATAAAAAAATATATATATCTATATCTATATCTATATATATATATATAAAATTAGCTCGTTCAAATCTCTTTAAAATTTAGTTAACTTTTTTTTTGCCCCTGTGCGACTGGAAGATATCGATGAGTTCATTCGTTGGCCGGAAAGTCCACAAGGAAAAAAAATAAATTTGCGGAAAAACGCTCACATACCCAGAAGTTCTCAAACTGAGGCATTTACCGGTGCTCGTTTACCCTCGTCTGAAATCGACAGAGCCAGAGTTCCAAACTTCTTTAACGTGTATTTTCCGATAGATGCTCATTATTAAAGACTGAAGTTTTTGAAAATTGATCAATTGGAAAAAGAGGGAATATATTTTTTTTTTCATTTTCGGTTACTACAGGAAGTAAAGCATTTTATACGAATTTTGTTGATATTTTCCATTCACTGGAAAAATGTTTGCTTTTCTCACTTTACAATGCCTGGGGGCTTATTTGTATTTGAAAGATTAAAAGTGTGTAAATTCATATTTGTTCATCCAGACGAGAATCGAAAATATGATTGCTTTTTACTATTTGCAGGATTATTTCAATACTGTTGAAAATAAAAAATCAGTTCGAGAAGAGGCTAACCAGTGACCTAAAAAGGGTACAATAGGCGTTGGCTAAATTTTTAGAAAATGTCCATCTTTCTTATTTTTCTTATCATTAAACACGAAGAAGATCGGATTAAAAGAAAAACTTCCAGTATAGGGCTCTAAAAAAACAAATTTTCTCCATTTTCCTTATTTTTAACAATTGATAAAAAAACTCTCATATAGATATTTTCATTTTTTATCTCAATTCTACATGCAAAGACTTTCAATCTGAGCTACTCCCGTAAAAATCGGACTAAAAGAAAACCTTCCAGCATATGGGGCCTAAATTATCAAATGTTCCACGAGTTTCTTATTTTTTAAACACTGTAATAAAAAACTATATAATAGAAAATTTAAATTTTTGATTCTAGTCTACGAAAGAATCCATTTCAACTCAGGCAAGCTGTCCAACTTTAAATCACCACCAGAAAATAAACAAAATTTTGAAAACTCACGAAATGGCTGCGGGTTTCCTGAAAATATTAAGAGTTGATTTTCTCAAAAACCCATTTTTTTGCTCATTTTTTGGTTGAATTGGTATGCTTTTAATTTTCTGAGGGTGAAACCACTTTTGTGACCACGAGAATTTTTTTCTCGATGAATTGCATTTTTTTAGAAACAACGAAAGATTCGACAAACTTTTAAGAAAAAACTTGTTTATTTTCAAATTTCATACAAAAATATTTCTTATTCTTTTATCATTGTTTAAACAAAAAAATGTTTATGTTGAATAACTTTTTTACATAAGCACGAATTTGTGAAAAATATCGGATAAAATAGGGAAAGTGGAGTTTTCTATTAAATTCGACTTTATCTTCCCGTCTTAATTTTGAAAACATGCAAACTTGGTTTTATTGAAAAAAACTTTTTTTTATTTGATCTAATATTTAAAAAAAAATTTGCTTATATAATGAAGGCCTTCTGTAAGTTTTTCGCACGCCAAATCATTTTTAAGGCCAAAAGATCTTTTATTTATTTATGGATTTAAACTTTTGCGAAGCTGATAAACAAGCTCAGTGTCCGATCGAAAAATTGAAAACACCTTTTGATTCGTCTCAGAAATATCTAAATGCGCTTTTTTAAAACCATTTTTTAAAGAATTACATTTTTTGTTTTTGAAGGTATCGAAAAAACTTAAAAACCCGTTGGAATCGTTTCTGAAATATCTAAATGCACATTTTTGAAACCAGTTTTTAAAGAATTACACTACTTTTTATATTCATGCAACACTTATAAATGAATATGTTAATTGCACAATAACTTTAACTATTCAATGCAAATCAACGTGTAAATATGTACCTCTGAGAAGCTTTTATATTAAATCAGAAGTTATAACGATTTGAAGAAAAAAATTACATTATTTTTCAAAACAACCTCAAAATTTTAAATACTCATAACTTCGTCAAAATTAATTTTTTCTCGAAATGGTAAAATAAGTGTTGTCTTATTTCTTTTAAAAACAACATAAATATTAATGACGCGAATAATTCTGTCACTTAAAGTTGCACTGCCTGTCTGATTTGACATAGATTCAGCCTAATTGAACCAGTTCCCAAGAAAATTTCGACTAAAACAAAAGTTTGCACCAAAGAAGTCTTCTTAACCCTTAATTTTCCTCTACAATCCTCTTTCCACCTAAATAATTGTTTACTTAAAATTTCGAATCTAAATAAGAAGTAGATTTTTCCCAAGGTTTCCAGTATTTTTCTACGCTCCTCAGTGAACACTTTATGGGGCGAATACAAATCCTCAAGGTCGAGGCTTGAATATTTTCTTTAGGCGAAGTAAGTGACGGGCAGATGCTGGCCCGAGATTATAAGAGTTCCCTACAAAACCCTAGAAAATTACACAGAAGATATTGAATGATTTCTAGAAGTAATTGATAGTTGACTGATGTACAAGGGCACTATTAAAATATTTCGTAATATACAAATGCACCGAACTCTCGGTTTCAGTCCAATTTCGGGGGTTGTCTGAAAATAGCCTTAGCCACTAGTCGGGGGATCTAAACGTAAGCAGTCAGGGCCGCCTAAGCCGTTTCCAATTGGAATGCATAATACTGAGCAATATACTCGACTGAGTACTCGCGCACTGCAGCCCTACCAAGGCGAGAGTCGCAACCATCTCTCGCCCTGCGCGCTGAGAAACTGCGCGGGCCAGCTGTTCTAGGAAGGCCGAGACCGGGGGAACAGAATCCGAGAGTTGAGTGTATTGGATTCAACTCTCTTAAAATTAATCAGTGAAATCTGACTGGCTGAAACAGCCAGAATTGTGTTACTGACAATTAGTGAGATTACACTGGTCCACTCAGGGGAATTCCATCACTGGTTGAATCCGTGAGGTTCAGTGGTTACTCAGTACCAATAGTCATCTGGTCTTACGCGTTGTCGTCCGTCAACTGGTTAGGCATGGCATTTATCATTAATCACTTTTGTGCTAACACTTGCAAAATTGTCTTTTAAAATCCGCTCTTTACTCTCACCAAAATAAATGAGGACTGAGCTGCAATATGATAGGATATAATGTATCGTGCCTAACTGTGGGAAGGCCTGTCATTACGTCAACGTGCCGCGTCGCTCAAAGTCAAGCTTAAGTAGCCAGGGGCATCCTCACTTTCAAGCGAAAGATATTATATCCCTTAGTTATTGCAGCCAGGCTCCAAATATTTCTCACACAAACACGATAGCAATAAAGTTCGTTTTCACTCGAGAAATACAAAGACCCGACCGGCGACATGCGCATACCAGACAACTGGTGGTTCATGTCTTGGCCGCGTAGGGCGCTATATTATTGGTCGAATCTATTATCTGGTGTCACTGGTATGTTCAGTAACACTGCTTTGGTGGAGTCACTTACCGGTTCATCCAGTTAAAGTCGGAAAATCACTGGTCCACTAGTGATAATTCAAAATACTGATTCAACCAGTGACAATCACAATGGTTCGGTTTAAGGGAGAATTTTTTTGTTTGATTCGCGGAAGAAACAGGCTTGTTTATGTACAAGTGAAAATGATACATTTAAATCTTGAAGCAATAATCTCTAAATCCGAATTAGTAGAAATTTTACTAATTCAATTAGTAGCATTTTATCTGACTGTTAAATTAGTAATTGTATCCCTTTCTACTAAATGATATGGTAAGATTTAGGTTTCTAAATGAATTAGTAAGGGTATTATATTAATCGGTTTAGTAGTACCAACTTACTAATTCAATGAGTAGCAATGAATTGCTAGGGAAGTTCAAATTTTTTTTGAATATAACGCCTGAAAGTAAACGGCCGCTGCTGCCAGGACACCGTTACTCGCTCCTCTCGCGATTTTTTTCCCGAAATCTTGCGAAGCTTGTAAGTGGATTCTGACAGCAAAGAAACTGGAATTAATTGCAGGTTAAATCGTTTTTGTCACTATAAATATTATTGTTTGTGCAATCTGCTTAGTTTCTGTAAAATGGGTAAGTTTTTGTTTAATATTATTAATTGAGTGAATAAATTAAAGGGAACTGGAAAAGTTTTGCTCAAAATTTGAGGTTAACTAAAAATTATTTTCAGAAAAATTCAAGACCTTCGAGAAGTACAGTGTGCAACAATTGGCTAATGCACTTGAAAATCACCTATGACACTGTGGCCAAACTGGAAGGTATGAAAAGCAACTTCTAAGTCGAATTTTTGGGTAAAACATGTTCATTTAATTGTTGCTACGAATAAAAAAGTTGTTTTAAAAACAATTTTTAAACCTTTCTTCATGTGTTAAACTTACACCACTCTCAAATCAGTGAGACAACGTTCAGCGTTATATGGACGTTATGCTCTGATTTTTCAATATCAGTAACGCTAAAGTAACTAAAATAAGGAATCTGTTTTATCAGCCTGTTAGAATAACATCAACGCAATAGGCGATCGTTATTCGTAATGTCGGAGTTACTCTACCTTTCTTGTAAGCTGTCCCTTACAGGTTCGTTGGTACCTGGATGTTGACGCTAATAGAATCTTTCTTATTCCGTATGTCCATGTTATACACAAACTGCTTATTTTTGTCGAGCACTGGCTTGACGGAGTGGGGTGAAATCGGAAATAGAGGTTCAAAATGACATTTAGAACTCAGTTATGCACCGATTTTAGATTTCTTTTTAAATTCAGGACTACATTTTTCAGAAAATGATGATAGTACATTTTTTATTTTTTTGTTTATTTAATTGTCATGTTAATGCAAACAGCAAAAAAATGTCAATTTTGAAAATTTTTTAAGCGAAATGGAATCGTTTTTTCTCTTGACCTTGCTGAAATTATATTGCCAATGATTTTTACTGAAAAAATTTCGCCATGCATTAATATTTGCTTATTTTATAAACAAATTATAAAGAAATTCATGTATAAGGCGTTTTTAAGCGATAAGATATCCATTTTTCTTCTGTTCTTGTTGAAGTTATATGGCCAATGATTTTCTATAGAAAAATGTTGCCAAGCATCCCTAATCGTTTATTTTAATAACAAATTATATAAAGAAATCTACATTGCTTATAAATTTTATAAATTCTATTGTTCGACAAGAGTTCATGTAAAAACCATTGCTAACATAATTTCAACAAGACTACAAGAAATAAAATTCGTTTTCTGCTTATAAGCGCCCACAATGTGTATTTGTTATGTAATTTGTTTATAAATTTTACGAATTCCATTTTATCACAAAATTTTTTCAAAGAACCTCATTCACAATATAATTTTAACAAGACTAGATGAAAGAGCGATTCTTTCTGCCCATACACGCCTAGAATGTTCATTTGTTAACCTAAGTTGTTAAAAAAAGAGAGTGAGGCATAACAAAATTTCATCTAGGCGACTCATTTTCAATATAGCTTAAAAAATAATAAATGAAAAAAAAATTTCTTTCTGCCTATAAATATCTGCAATGTACATTTGTTTATATAATTTGTTGATAAAACAAACGATTAGCGATATTTGGCAATATTTTTCTATATAAAATCATTGGCCATATAACGTCAACAAGATCAGAAAAAAAACGATATTTTGTCGCTTAAAAACACCTTATATTTGAATTTATTTATATAATTTGTTTATAAAATAAGCAAATATTAATGCATGACGAAATTTTTTCAGAAAAGATCACTGGCTATATAATTTCAGCAAGGTCAGAAAAAAAAACGATTTCTTTTCGCTTAAAAACGCCCAAAATGTGCATTTTTTATATAATTTGTTTATAAACTAAACAAATATTGATTATTTACAACAATTTTTGCAGAAGACATTATTGGCAATATAATTTCAACAAGTTTTGAAGAAAAAACAGTTTATTTCGCTAAAAATGCACAAAATGTGCATTTGTTTATATATATTGTTTATAAAAAAAAACAAATAAGATTAAATCTTACATTGTAATGGTCACGTATCATCCTGACCATGAAAGAAAGCGATTTCAGAGCAAAAATATACATGGAAGACGAATAAACCCTAATGTCGAGTATTTGTTAATACAATTTGTTTATAACAATTAACTTTGCAAGTTAACATTTATCTTTGTTATATCCCTGTGCATTAAATCCAAGTGACGAGAAGTATAAGAAACATTTTCCATTTCTGGAAAATTTAGTCCTGAATTTTTCAACAAAAAAAATCTGAAATCAGTGCAATAATTGCATTCTAAATGTCATTTTGAACGTCATTTTCCGATTCAGCTCACTATGCGACGTGTTCTGAGTTTAGCTGACTCGTCACGAAGAGTAAGACTCGGAGAAATCCACACGCCGTAGTAAGCGATCGCATGCTATTTTTCCTTATTCGACGTTTATCCTGTCGTTATTTCTCTAGCGGCCCGTTTCGTATGGCTACACTTGTGATTTTTGTCCTTAGCCGTTGATTTTGAACGATTTGATTCGGATGCGAATTATTTCGTTTTATGCAATAAAGAAGCCTATGTTACACATAACAAAAAATTCTATCGACAGTTATACTGCGTTAAGTAAAATAAAGCTACGCTTATTTTAACACCATCTACAGATTTTGTTTTTTTAGAAATCATGATTTTAGAGTGATTTACCCCTCGGGCTAACCATGAATAGAGGATATGGTCCTTCTAGTTTTGAATGTGGACAGGACGGTCGCAGAAGACATTTTGTCCTATTAACCCTAGCCCAAATGCACAACCGTTTAAAGCTTACTTAACAAGTTTTCAATTCAGGTTGAATGTACATTTACCAATTAATTTAGTAGCAGCATTACCAATTACCAATTCTTACTCATTGAATTAGTAGATATTTACTAATTACCAGTAAACGAATCGGCACTATTTGAATTAGTAGAAAATTACTACTAATTAGTATTTTTCTACTAATTCAGATTTAGAGAGTAGCATGAAAATTAACATATTGAATCTTTCCCAAAACAATCACAGCAATTCCATGGGGCTCTAATTGCACATGAGCGCCAGGGGCGTACAGCGAATTGCTTTCCTTTCGCAAACAACTCACGAACTTCTACCCCTTGTTAAATAATAAATTGTAATTTCTCCTGTGGTACTGCGTTATAATGTACTTGTATTGTTTCCTTGTAAAGTGCAGGGCCCGACTTTATGTAAAGTGCACTAGCCTCTGCCACTGGGAAGATTGGGTGTTGAAAGGGGGTTGAAAATAGGAAGGAGAGGTGAATATGTGGTGGAGTAGGAGGAAGGAGACTAGGGGGTGAGGGTGTGGAAGCTATGAGGACGAGGATCGATGAGGATTCGCAGGAATCCGGAGAGTACGATACCCCAGGCAGCCTGGAACTCTTAATCCGGCTCTGCTCGTGTGGACAAGTAGGTAATTTCAGCTGCAATGTAAACAGCCCTTTGCGAAAGACGAAAATGGCAAAGGCGTTAATACTGCCACATATGCACGCAAACCGAGTTTTCACGCCTTCACAAATAGCACGCTTTGACTTCAAAGGATATTTCGAATATGCGACACATGTGTGTGTATTTTCATAATAGACCAACGGATAGTGGCCACAGTTGAGGAGAATTGAGATATATATGAACCCTCAAAAAACGTTTTGAAGACGGGAGGCATTCGCATGTAATTAAAAATAAAAAATTCAACTTTTTTGGGTAAACTATGATAGATACCGTGGGGTTGATAACTCAACTAGGGTGTTCCAAAAATGGTTACATTCTCATTTTTTTTTAAATTTTCATGCATATAAGAAAAAAAGACGTGTTTGTAAATTTTATTCAGAATCCTCAATAATAGGTGAATGGAGTTGAATTTCAACATTTATTTTCACAATTAACCATAGAATACGAATCAAATCTCGTTTTTTAAATATCGCCCCCATAAGTCAATTGTATAGGGTCCCAAAAAAACCCATAAGTAAAATATTTTTTTCTCGAGTTTTTGTCACTAATTATGATTTCTTGAGGTTTTTTTAATACGAATTACTTATAATACATAAAGTCCTACTTTGTACTGATAATAAGATGTTTATATAAATTATTTGAAGAATTTATTACTATTTTTAGTCATTTTCTCTTAGAATAAAGTTTGAAGCTCGCGGTTTTATTCCGAATTTTTAAACTTATTTTTAACTTTTTAATTAGAGCGAACCAATAATGAATTAAGTTTATAATAAATAATTGCTTAAACAACTTACTATCATTTATCACAATATTTGCTTTAAATAATGCTAGTAAATTGCAGCTTTTTCCGTGGTTTTCCACTTTTCAATTAGTGTGTGGCAATAAAAAATGCAATTTAACAAACCTTATTGTTTATAACTATCTTTTCGCATTGTCATGCTATGTTGTTTTTTTTCTGTGATTTTCAACTTTTTATCCACTTTGTGCTTAGATAAGGTAATAATTAATGCAAGTTAGCAAACATAATTGTTTAAACAAATGGTTACTGTTTATAACTATTTTATCCTATAATAATGCAAGATAGTAGCGGTTTATTCTAAGTTTCTTAGTTTGTTGTCCACTTCTAACTTAGTGTGGTAATAATTAATGCAACTTAATAAACATAACTATGTAAACAATTCATTATTGTTTATAACTATCTTCTGTTAGAGTAGCGCTTTTTTCTGAAATCTTTAGTTTTGCTTCGAATTTTTACTTATGAACAAATAATAAATGAACATCAACAAGAATCATTTTTTTAAATAGTATTGTATTTTTTTCAAAATTAATTATTTTTACTGTTTTGACAATGTTTTAAGAATATTGATTTAAACTAAAAGACTATCTTACAGTAGAGATAAAAGCAAAGAATGGAATAATTAGGAGTAGGTATTAGAAGTAGGTTTGTAAATGACTTGTAAAAATTTTGTTTTGAATTAGAACACGAAGTTTATTGTAAAACGTAAAAAAAACTTGGAATTGCACATACTTTACTGTAAGTCTCCCCACCCCCTTTACTGAAAAAAACACGTCATCGATGATAATGTACATATATAGACATTAAGAAGGTCTGAATCAAATAATTAATCATTTATAATAATTAATTAACAACATTTCTCGAGACAAAGCAGACTTATTAGCATCAGATATCAATTTTACAGATATCTGTTTTATTTCAGGAAAATATATTCACAAAAAAGAAAGAGATTGTTTAAAAAATGATTCTCCCTAATGTTTATTTATTATTTGCTTATAACTAAAAAGACAAAACAAAGTAGAAAATTTCAAAATAAACGGCTGCATTCTAGGAATTATGTATCAAAAGATAGTTATAAAAAATAATAATTTGTTTAAATAATTAAGTTTGTTGAACATCATTAATTATCACCTCGCTCTAAGTGAAAAGTGGATAAAATGTTGAATATTTCCGAAAGAACCGCGACTTTGTAGCATTATTTAAAGACAATATTATTTAAAATAATACTCAATTTTTTTAACAATTAAGTTGGTCGAGTTCAAATTATTTTTACCTTACTCTAATTGAAAAGTTTAAAATAAGTTGAAGAATTCTATGAGCAAATTGCTAAAAACATTAATAAATTGCTTACAAAATTTATATAAACATCTAATTAACAGTAGATAGTAGTATTTTATGTATTATAAACAATTCAAGAATGTTAATTTATGAAATTTTGTTATGTCTTACGGTCCACATAAAAATTAAATCAAAAATGAGCCAAAAATAACTTTCTAACTTAAAATTTATTAATAAAAAACTCCTTTCTCCATCCTTTACGTACGTTTCGGTACAATTGCGTGCCTTTTTCAAAAGGTTTTTAAACCT
>CAKNWU010255143.1:0-10910 GCA_932072015.1 Andricus quercustozae | reverse complement strand
CATCATATTGAATTCGTCGCAGACTGTAACCACCTATCTCACGGTCGTGAGACGTGGTTGCAGCTGAAATTTTACCGCGATTTCGCTGAGAGCGGGTGCAATTTTTCAGATTAGCACCTGCTCCCAGCGAAATCCTGCGATTGTCCTTATGATAAATTTTTATATATATAATTAAAATATAAGGTTAAACAGCCACCGCAGGGTCTCACTAGAAGCTACTGCCATCTAAAAAATGGCAGCGGCTCCCAGTAGGACCGCGGTATATCACATTCATGGCCACGTCTCACAACCGTGAGATGAGTGGTCGCAGGACACGATGAAATCACAACGACAGGCCGGCGAAACCCTCATGTGTTTTGAGCACACGAAGCGACCCAAGGTTGACAGCTTTCTGCATCCATTTCACAAGTGCCTTGACATATTTTTGGCACGCGGGAATGGCTTTAAGGTTACCAACCAGTGATAGTTTCGCTCCTCCGAGAGCATCTATCACAAGGACAATTACTTGTACCGAATATTTTGGGTACAGTCTTCGCATCTCCCTTTTAAGGTCTTGATACCTCTCCTCCTTTTCTTTCTCCTTGGAAGTGATGTTATATTCGGGCGGGGCCGAGAATTCGATTACGAATATAGTTCGTTTCTCGAAATCTTGGAGAACAATTTCAGGCCTCGAGTGTGCATATATTCGATTCCTTTGGAATAGAACTGAAGGGCCTATGACAAAGCCACCGAACGCGTCCTCTTGTTGCGGATAGTGGGTCCCTGTACCAAGGGTTTCTGATGAATATGGTTACAATAATTAATAAGCCGTCGCGGAGAATTTTCCAGGGATGGTCCCGCAGGAATAAACCCTAAGCGGAGGCGTGACAACTGTGCCGAAAGCTGAATGGCACCTGGGTGAGGTGTCTTAGGGGTTTACTCTGAGATACCGGGCGACCTCTCAGAGTTTGCAGCCTTATCCTTGCATGCGGGGCCCTACAAGGATGGACGAACCCTTTTCCTAGCTGCTCTTGGGAACAACAACGACACCACCAAAACACCCAAAACTTGTAAATGCGGTTCAAAACGATCGAAGGCGCAGAGCAACCGACAATAGGTCGGCGAAGAATGCCGATAATCCTAGAGTTTGGGGTGCTGAAAATAATTTAGATGGAAACACGACGACGGACCGGTGAAACGCCCACATTGCGTGGAGGAATCAACTCAAGGATGACTTGCTGGACTGCTACGATGCCAGCATTATCCCTGTTCACCGCGGCTTTATGGCGCGTATGCATAATCTGTGGTGCCAAAAACACCCAGAGCTTCAGCACGTTTCGATTCCATCGTTGCGAAATCAACGTGCCTACCTCTGGAAAATGGATATGTACGCGGAGCGCATCCCCAACCGCTGCTTGATCAAACTGCAGCCGAAGATGAGGAAGCGACATTAAGACCAACCGCGGTAAACAGACACCTTCTGAGAGATTATCAAGATTTCAGGGCAAGAATGAATATTAACATGCAAGTTCCTCTTAAGCCCCAAGTTATGGATGAAATGCATGCGTCCCTTCGTGGAGAAATCTCGCAAGAATCCGACCTCTGGACCATCAATTGCTCAGTTTATGGTACTGCGAGAGTTTTGGCTGATTCAAATCGAAGGCTCAAACCTACGATGGATCAAAAGACCATACGACGCTTACATCAAGTGAACATCTAGACCGTTCACGGAAAGGGTTCGAAAGTTCGCCCAAGAACTCAGGATCTTGAATCACACACTAATCAAGTCAAAGTTGCTGACAATCAAGCAGCATATTGTTGACAAAATACGGCTGTTCTCGGACGCAAGGAGGAAAATACAGAAGAGGGAGAGATGGATCAGGGAGAATCAACAGTTTCTCGCTGACCCATCTGGCATGTTCAATGATCTCCCTGTTTCTGTCAAAAATTCACCCAAGCCCAACGCGGTAGCGTCTTTTTGGAGGGAGGTATACAAGATCCCGAAAACACTAAAGTTGAAAGAAATTACTGACTACTGAAGATAACGTAAATTACCAAAAATTCCTGGAAATTTTTTTATTAAATTTTTGATAAGTTGTAATAAGTCAACATAAATTTCATCCTCCTTTATTCAGAATCTAATGTGGACTAAAATCATGACTGTATTTCGAGAAATGTCTGAAATCATTCATTTCTTATAAAAAATATCGTATGCAATAAGCGGGAAAGGCACTTTTTCGACTTGTGCATGTCGACAAAGCCCCTTTTCTCCCCCTAGGTGCATAATATACTATTTTTGGAAAAATAGGTAAAAATTAAGTTATACACCTAATATGATTTCAATTATGTCCATGTGCTGAACAAATATGATAAGAGCTGCAAATTGTTACACGCAGGCACTGACAGTTGGATTTCTGGAGTCAAGAGTGCTTATATCTATGTAGACATGAAGCAAGATATCCACAAGTTTGAGACATCTGACTGCCCAGTAAATAACGTTTACGGTATGCCCCTAGCCAACAAAAAAGTACTGTGCCTCATGAAAGATCAATGCAGTGGAAAAATCATAACTGAATTTGTTGGCTTCAGAGTAAAATGTATAGCATGAGGGTTAATGAACAAGACTTTCTGAAAAAAGCCGAAGACGAAAAAGCAGGCGTAGTTAAGAAAACTATCAACTTTAAGGATTACGTTGACTGTATTCGAAATGTTACGATTCAAACTAGAATGCAGTATGTTATTAGATCACGTCTTCACAAAGTAGAAACTGTTAAGCTGTTAAAAGTAGCATTAAGCCCTTTCGATGACAAACGGTACCTACCACGAAAAAGCACCTGCACCCTAGCTTCGGTTCATTATACGATTAAGAATGAAGATGTTCTAAACGAAAATGATCTAGAATTGTTAGATCTTCTTGTTCAAGTTTAGCTTTAAAACTCACTATCTCTTATATTGTAAATATTGTAGATATAAATCGATACATATTGTTGGGATAGGTAATGTTTATAGATTCAATAAATGAGAGAATTAATATCCATTTCATGTGTTTTTATTCAATAAAAACTTACCCCTAACACATAAGTTGGTTTAAAATTAGTTTAATTTTAGTTTAACATAACATTAACGTTAGTTTGACATTAGTTGAAGGTTATTTTAACATTATATTAACGTTAGTCGAACATTAGTTTAACATCACATCAACGTTAGTTTAACATGACTTTAACGTTAGTTTAACTTTAGCATAATTTTTTCCACGTTAGTTTAACATTAGTTCAACGTTACTTTAACATTACTTTAACGTTACTTTAATTGCATATCTGTATTATCTATCCAGCTGTTGTGTGAACTATCATGATGACTTTCTCCACAAGGTAAATATCTGGAAACTTAACTTTTAAAAGTTCCTATTGATAAAAGGGGCCAGCTACAGGTTGATCCTGATAGTCCTTTAGTTTATACGTTACTGGTTTAGTTGCCATGCTCTGAGCCACAGTAAATATTTCAGTTGTTCAATTAGGAATGTATCCTTTCTTGAAGACGTTCGTATACTTGCTGAAAAAATATGGATTTGATTGCAGCACTAAAATCCTGTCTATGTTAACTTTTAATGGGTATGGCCCAGGCAAACTCTTCAAATATGTCTATAACTGTAATCAAGTACTTGAATCTCTTCTTTTCTCGAGAATATGGAATCATTTCAACCAAATCAGCCTTCCATGTTTTATCTATACCACGCATTATTACAGAACGACTTGGATAATGTTTTCTGGCAGATTTATGTAGCTCTGTGACTACTGCCTGTTTTTGTAATCCAAGTGTATCAATCTGTAGATTTTTCAGTTTCTCATGTATTGATTCTTCAAGAATTCGCATCATAATATTATTATTATCAATTTCATTTCGCATAGATGACGTTACCTGATAAGTAGTTCGCATATTGTTTTGAACAATGTGCTGTACAAGTCTTAAATTAACTGCGTCGTATTGTTCTTTAGTGCCTTGAACGTTACAGAGTCTTTTCTTCTCCATGTCATAATTTACGTTGAATCTAAATTTAAAACCAACACCAGGAGTTCCCCGATTTGAATCAGCAGCTCGATTCAGAGGATATCCAAATTCGTCGATGCTCATTTTAATACTGATGTTATAACTAGCTGCACTCTATTAATATAGGATTTCCGCCTCTTGCAGTTCTTCAATGATGTACATTATTTCATTATTATGACTCGGACTTGCTGCTGCCTGAGATGCTATGAGTAGGCGAAGACGATCGACTAACTCATCAGGATCATCCCAATTGATATATTCTGATCTTGAATCTTTTCTTGCTATCACGAATTGAGGCAGGAAACTCTTCTTTGTCTTTGATGAACCTCCACTTGTAGATGATCATTTAGATGGAAAAAGTTTTGTAATAATATTCAAATACTTGTGACTATTGTTTGAGCGAATAAGTTGGAATGAACAATAATTTTTCTTATGTGCATTTGTTCAGGGCTTATGTAAGCTTCATTAGGTTTTTGTTTGAACAAAAGTTCAAACAAAACAAAACTTTTTGGGTATCGTTTTACACCCATCTAGATGTATTGAAAATCAAAGTTGATGGGTGTATCACCAATAATGAATGATCCATTGCTGAGTTTTCGTACACCATAACCATATGCAAATATTGTTTTCTATTTTTATTTAACAACATGAGAAATTTATTTGTCAATTTATCAAAAGTTTCAGTAGTTTCATTATTTTCTTCAACATATTATTCACCCATAGTTTTATTAAGCTCTTGATTATATTCTTGATCATCAGCAGTCGCGGAAGAAAGATTATTATTTTCTTTTTCATCTTCATCTTCCATATCCATTTTATTTGTCATACATTTATTTTTTATCAAAATATTTTTCTTCACAGATTTATCAGTAAAATTGGCTATTTTTTGCAGAGGTGTGACTATAGGTTTAAAAGTCGTACTCAAAATACTTTCTGTAGTTTCTTTACCCAACTTGAGCATTCGGTGTTTCCGTCGAATCACATCGTTAGCTTTTGCTATTTCACGGAGTACATCTCGTTCTTTTCGGAACATGTTGACGTTTTGATGTCGCAGATTATACTAATTTCATCTTAATCAAACGCTTCTACTTACAGAACAATAAAATAGTCAAATCCTTTTCTATGTCTGTCCTTATTTAAATTACTATCTTCATCAATAACGACAAATCCGTATTTGTTTTTATTCCAGCATGCTAACCATAATTCTCGAAACCATGTGTATGTCATATCAGTATTTACATGATCTTCATAAACGTGTTTGAGATTCGTCTCATCTTGCCTAACGAGTACTAACAAATTGACATTATCTCTAACTAAATGTTTAGGAATACGAGCGTATGTCTGGCACAAGTGAAAACAACCAACGCTGACATTTCTACCCATGCAAAAGAAAGCAGAGTCGGGTTTAGCTTCACTAGGTGAAACTACTTGTTTATGTTCACTTAATGGAAAGTACTCTACACCATCTACAATATTTAATACTTTTTCCAAGTATTTATACTTGGGTCGATGAAGAGACTTTGAGTAAAGATAAATATTTTCCAATCTGAGACCATATGGATTTAGTATTAGAGAAAGAAGTGCATTTGTTTTAACACTGTTGGATGGTCCACAACTAACTGCACGAATGCTATCTGATAGCAGATTACCATTATGTTTCACCCTCTTGTGCTTAGGCTGAACGAGGGTGTCAATATTTGTGACCGGAAGTTTGACAGGTTGTCTTTCGAACCGCATCTTGAAAACGGCTATCGCTGATGTCAGGATTATACACCGTAGAGTGAAATCTAAGAAGGGTAAAGGAGAATATTGAATTGAGAAATTCATCTAATAAAAAACTAGGTGACAAAGCGTGGCAACGTATTTTCTCTAATGACTCTTGTTTTAATGAAAAAGAAGCTACAGTAGCTATAACTAACATCATGAAAGATTAATCATGACTCGGTATGATATTGAAGAAGGTTTCTCAGAAAATAAATCTTAGAAACGAGTAAACTTGAGAAAGATTGTGGATGCCGCTGAAAATCTATAATTCCACGTAATGATGCTCGGATTGGAATCAAGGCTGCTATAGAGGGTGGTCGGTAAGCTATAAAAAGAGCAGGATGTAAACGTCAGGTGAGAGCACCTCATATTCCACCTATATCTTCTAAATTTGATGGTATTTTATCACTGATTACAATGTTTGCTGGACTGAGTGCACTTAGAGAACTTACTGGTGATGCAGCTAGTGTAGCAAAGGCTTTAAATGAGTCCAGTAAAGCTAAACAGCAACGTAAAGAGACCGAACGTCATAATAAAGCGATGGAAGGAATAGCTCATGGTAAAGGTCTACACCTGAAACCCTATCGACAAGGACTGGGACTTCACATCAAACTCTGTCCTCAAGGCCGTAGTCTGATAGTTGAAAAACGTACATCCAAGAAGAAAAAAAGACTTGCAAAGAAGCTACCATACCGTGCATTAACCGATTCTGATCTACTCATTAATGCTAAAGCTATAAAGATACCTTATTTTCGTGGAGTCTTTATCCGAAATGAGTTACCTCTTAGAACACCTCATAAAAACGGATCTACCATTATCAATCTTGATGATAAAGATGGTCCGAGTACACATTAGGTAGCATTTAAGAAATATGGTGATGAAATATTATACTTTGACAGTATTCGTAACTTCCAACTACCATCTGAACTAGCCAATTACCTAGGATCTGGTAGTTTCATAAAATGCAATCATGATAGATATCAAGATTATGATGCATTTGAGTGTGGTCATTTATGTCATAAATTTCTATGTGGACAACTTAAAGTAGGGAATAATTATGATCTATATAAGGAAAAGCAATTTCTCATAAGGAATCTGTATACAGAAAGACGTCATTATGTATGAATAGTTCACTCTGACTTTCAGGCAATTAGTCTCTCCTAGAGGCCGAATATTTTCTACCAATAGAACTCTCGCCGAATAAGAATTGTTTTTTTGGTCTTGTTGAATTACTTACATCTAACCCAATTCCTAATGTTGATTTAGGTAACAATACATTTTACATTGGTGATCAGGTGGTGACCACACCCCCTGATAGTTATGAAATTGAAGATATTAAAAAATGTATTCAGAAGTCTCTAAGGAATGGAGACTCTTCTATCGTTGCAGTACCGGCTAATGGTGATGGGATTGAGAACTATGTACAAAAGTACAGTGAACTTTCTTTTATTCTACAGGCCTTGAAACGCTTGCGTTCGGTTATTCTAAGACTGGAGGGGCCACAACCTCTAGTGAGTTTTGTGGCATGACGTCGATAGTTGCAAATGCCAGCCGTCAGGAAGGTTAGTACATGGTACTGCCACTGCATACGACTTTTTGGAGAAAATCTCCGAAACGTGAAGCTAAGGTATAAAGGTCTGCATAGTAATCTTTTCAAGTGTAGAATGCATTTCCGCAATTCTGCTTCTTGGTCCTTTTATCGGTTGAGGACCTTTCAGTTTCACGAAATACAAGCACCTGTCCAAAATTTAAGTTTAGATTACCACTTACCTAACATTTAGGATATTTTATTTCATGGAACTGAAACGTCGTGAATCGACAAAAGAATGGAACATGACTGAGAAAATAGATTCTGCACTTGAGAAATATTACTATTTGTACATTTATGACTTTTACGTTTATAATATTTTCTCGGAAATGTCGTGAGACGTATTCCCATGAAGTCATACGAAAATACTGAATTCAAGGCTTCCTGCTCTTCGAGCCTCTTTTTTTTAATTGGTCACCCAGTGATACGGGCGTGGCCGTACAGCCCATATAGGGACCGTGGTGGGAGATTACGAAACTGCGCAAATTAGATTAAGCGTGTATAGGGGGTGTAGAATAAGTGAACTGAAGAATGATCGAACTGTAGAATAAAAGAAAATTTACTGTATTTAGAAATTAATGGCACTATGATATATATTAGGGTAAACAACAATACGTTGCGTAGTGAAATAAAGAGCAACCGTCAAGTTAATTTCAAACCGAAAGATTCTATTGGTCAAATGTTGGGATTTACATCACGTGTTCTCCAAGCTAATAGGAGTCACACATCAGATTTACCACCAGCTATTCTTAAGAGCGAATGCTCTGAGAGTAGAGTACATCATCACAACTGGAGCATATATTAACAATCATAAAGTTCATAGAATTCATGAATTCTGTCCGAACGTTCCACCAGGATATAAGATCGTTCATCACATTCAGCTCCACATAGTTGCTATTATTCAACATTCACAGGGAGATCCTGAAGAATTTAGAATTCTATTGCAAAAATTTGAGTGGATGGTTCCCTATTTATTACCAACTTATCGTCAAAAGATAAAACTGCTGAAGTATATTGAGAAGGATCCACCTATACCAATAAGTTTTCGATCTTGGGAAATGTATGAATACCCGCTAATTTCTGCCACTGAAAAAAACCTATGACAAGTGAAGACTTCAACGCAATTATATAAACCACGGTATGTCATACTAGAATTCCAAACAGGTCGAAAAGATCAGAGAAAAAGATATTCTAGTTTCTTTGACCACTGTAACATTACAAATGTTAAACTGTTTTTGAATTCTCAATATTAGCCTTAAGATAATTTAAATTTAAACTCCAATCAAGGTCAATTTGCATTATTGTTTGAGATGTATTCTAATTTTCAAGCTTCATACTACACCAAAGATGCAAAACCTCTGATAAGCAAGAGTATTTTTAAGCAATATGCTCCACGCATCGTTACTGACTGTTAAAAAAAACCTCATTATATATGGCCGTATTGTTCACTACGAGCTAATCAGTGGTGGTGTAAGGAAAATAATGTAAGGTAGTGAAGGTACTGTCGAGGTGTATAAAAAGGCTGCTTCTGGCTGGAAAAAAAAATTTTTTAGTCCAGATGGACTTTGTTGTGGATGTTCAAGGCTACAACAAACCCTACAACGACTTGGGTTTCAAGGAGTTGGCCATT
Source organism: Andricus quercustozae (assembly GCA_932072015.1). Taxonomy (NCBI): domain Eukaryota; kingdom Metazoa; phylum Arthropoda; class Insecta; order Hymenoptera; family Cynipidae; genus Andricus; species Andricus quercustozae. The sequence continues at coordinate 1,902 of CAKNWU010255143.1, read as the reverse complement.
TTTTCGCTTCAGCAAGATGTTCAATCTGTAGTCTTCCTTTTTGTATCGCGTTCTTGTTGCAGTTCACTTCCGAGACGGTACAATAGTGAAAACCTCTGATCTACACGTAACTATCACGGAATCAATTGGAATGCTGGTGAAGCAGCCTACGAGAAAAGAAGATTTATACTCCAAAAAACATTGGCAGGTACACGCCTAATCAATGTTAACGGTCTACAGAGAAAAATATAGTTAGAAAAATGTGTCATTAATATCCAAGATTTGGTTGAACTTGACTGCCCTTCACTGGAGAAAATAGAGATAGGATCTACAAACTCATGTAGTCTGCACACGTCTTATACGAGCAATTGTGCAGTGCAGAACGTGATCATCCTCAAAAATTTGATTCTTGATACACCTGAATAAACTAGCAGAAATGCTCCACAAAATCAAAATGAAGTAAATCATCCTACAATAAAATATTTTAAAAATAATTTTGAACTATTTTTGTAAAACTAGGTTAAGTGTTTTTACTAAATACAATAATATAAAATGGAAAAATATGAAAATTTAATTTAAAGTTCCCTCTCCTGTTAGTTATAATTTATATAGGTTTATTTTATTTTAATTAGCCTTCATTTTGGTCCAATAAGTTTACATTAACTAAATTAGATTTAAATTAGTATTTATATAATTCAAAACTTCAAATTAATTTTTTTAATCAACTCAGTTTTTAATTAATTCAACTTATTAAGTAATTAATTAACTTAAATAGAATGGGTAGGGTAGGTGAAGCGCTGGTCTATAAAAGCAGATTTCAGGAGCGATTTTTTTATTCTGGTATATCTGAAGATGATGGAGGAACCAACAGCACCTTCGACGCATGATCAAAACTATCGTTATATCAATAACAACAAAATGGATCTAGCAGCAATTAACGCCGTTGGTCGTATGGAGTAATTCCTATCCACGAAGTCAATGTCTGAGTTAACACCGAAACAAACATATGAAGTAACGAACATCAGTAGAGTCCAGACAAAGTATGGTGCTAAGATCGTAGCTGAGCTGAAAAAGAGCTTCGTCGTCTACTCATCTGGAAGGCTTCTGAAGATTTTCGACGTAGACGTGGTAGTCGGAAGGATGCAAGAAGCTGCCATCTCGAAGAAGCTGAAAAAGAAGTACCTAGTGGGAGGTTATAATAATGTGGAGTTTAATTATGTATAGGCATTTGTAAAACAAGTGTTGTAATACAATAAAGTTGTTGAAGAGATAAACAAAATTTTTATTTGCATTTTATAATATAAGAATATAATGAGTTACAAAAATAGGAGAGAGAATGTTAGAGTAATCATAGATGAGTCTTACTATGGTTATTGTATTACATAGAAGAATAATAAAAGTGAGGCGCGCGATATTCAAAACTAGTAACAATACCGTCTCTCACGATTTATCAAAGAGAAAAGTATTATAATACAAATAATCAAATACAATAATTTTACCATTATTTTAAGTTCTTAATTTTAATTATCAACTAGTATAAGTTAATTAAATAATATTACTGAATATTGACTATCATGATGTAAACAAAAATTAATAAATATTAAACATATTTTTTAAATCATAGAGGTGGGTTGGTGCCCTAAAATAGTTACATCTTGGTGTCGCTAATGTAGATCCCTGGTTTACCGACTGATGCTCAACTCCTAGCAGAAATATGCATTACTAACCTCGTGTAATGCCGACAGTCGGTAACTTAGCAAAGATCAAAAGCTTGTTCGGTCGGTAACTTATCACAGCTTATAACCTTGCTCAGTCAGTAACCTAGCATATATCAGAAACTTTCTCGGTCGGTAACCTAGCACAGATTAGGACCTTTCTTGTTCGGTAACTTAGCACAGATCAGAACCACGCTTAGTCGATAAG
>CAKNWU010255139.1:0-21670 GCA_932072015.1 Andricus quercustozae | reverse complement strand
GCCTCGAGACAGACTCTCAGGTATGACAAACTGACTCACTGACTGTGTGATGGTTCGAAACATTGCTACCGCCTCGAGACAGGCTCTCAGGCAAGACAACCATACTGCCGATGAATTGTTTACAATATTGCGAACGCTTAGAGACGGGGTCTGAGGCATGAAAAACTATCTCTCTGACTGTGTGAGGGTTCGCAACATTGCGAACGCCTCGAGGCAGACTCTCAGGTATGACAAAACTGACTCACGGACTGCGTGATAGTTCTCAACATTGCAAACTTCTGGAGACATGCTCTCAGGCAGGATAACCATACTGCTGATGGATTGATTGCAACATTGCGAACGCCTCGAGACAGGCTCGCAGGAATGACAAACTGACTTACTGACAGTGTGTTTGTTCGAAACATTGCTACCGCCTCGAGACAGGCTCTCAGGCATGGCAACAATACTGCTGCTGGATTGTTTGCAACAGTGCGAACGCCTCGAGACAGGCTCTCAGGCATGACAAACTGACTCACTGACAGTGTGATTGTTCTGAACATTGCAAACGCCTCGAGACAGGCTCTCAGGCAGGATAACCATACTGCTCATGGATTGTTTGCAACATTGCGAACGCCTCTAGACAGGCTCTCAGGCATGACAAACTGACTCATTGACTGGTTGATGGTTCGCAATATTGCGAACGCCTCGAGATAGGCTCTCAGGCATGACAAAATGACTCACTGACTGTGTGATTGTTCTCCACAATGCCAAAGTCTCGAGACATGCTCTCAGGCATGACAACTATACTGCTGATGGATTGTTTGCAACATTGCGAACGCCTCGAGACAGGCTCTTAGGCATGAAAAACTGACTCACTGACTGTGTGATTGTTCTCAACATTGCAAGCGTCTCGAGACAGGCTCTCAGGCATGACAACCACAATGCTGGTGGATTGCTGCATGTAACCCAAACCTCTTCATCGGTCATTTTCAAGAGTGGCACAAGCTTAATGCTCCTGATAGGCATCAAACTCCGATTCGACTACGTGCATGCTTTGATTGTCACAAGATGGGACATGGGAGTCGTAACTGCCCTTCGAAGACATTTTATCGTCTATGCTATTAACAGCATTATATCACACTTTATAAATTCAGGACTCATAAAAAGCCCTCCTCGACCCTTGCTCTGAGACCAGCTCTTTGTCCGCGGATTTGTTCACATCTTGGTTTATTACAACACACGGTCAATATTTCCATTAGCACAGTTGAAAATAAAGCAATCGAGATTGCTCCTGGACGCGTGGCCTTACCTCTCGAATCTCGGCAATCATTGTTACATTTCGAAGCGAATGATCTTGTTCTTCGCGATCTTCGTTTGATCGTTCTATCGTAGAAAGTTGCGGATAGGGATTGGCATCAGATCCAGGGGCTTCCCTTAGTGGACCTTGCTAGCCTCCTGAAACGATTCTGGGAACAAGAGGAAGTAAATATCTCCTCGTTGATTTCTCTCGAGGATCAGGAATGTGAGCAAGCTTTTACGGACGGACTTAGACGCTACAACACGGGCAGATACATCGTAAGCCTCCCTCTTCGACAAGCCTGTATCCGCACCTTATGAGAGTCTATGCTGAGATTAGAATAATCAAAATAGAATAGTAATCCACGTTTTTGGGGATACCAGCAAACTTGACTTTGCCGCTGTAGCTTACGTTTGAGTGTCTTTCTCACAGAGAACCTGCAATGCACAACTCATCTCATCCAAGGCTCGTGTCGCACCCGTCAAAACCATCACTATCCCTTAACTGGAATCTTGGGGTACTGTGCTTGTGGTTCGATTGATCAATTCCGTACGCGAGGAATTGGAACTCTCTCATGCAGTCACCTACACTTGGTCGGACTCACGAAGCGTTCTCGGTTGTCTTCAAACAGATGATCCTTCCCGTTGGCCGATTTGTGTCGCCATTCGAATTTCGAAGATCCAACGAACTCTCTTTGAAGTTTTTTGACGCTACAGACCTACAAAGGAAAATTCAGATGATAATGCCAGTAGAGAAATGGATCCTCGAGCTTTATCTCAGCAGATTCTGAGGTGGAATGACCCCGAATAGCCTTCGCCGAGTGATGTTTACTGGTCAGCGTTCCATTGTCAAGATGAAACTTCTCCAACTGACCCTCCCCAAGAAAACTATAATGAATTCGAGCAGCAGTCCATTGCAGTTCGTCACGCACACTGCAAGCTTTCTAAGATCAGCAATCTCTCTTCATTGACTCATCTAACAAGAGTGATTACGCGTTGCCAGCACTTCAAACTTCTTTATAAGCCTGCTATGGAGCGGTTTTTGAACTTATGGATCAGCGCCTTACTCCCGAAGAAATCCCTGGCGCGTTTTTAGTTTTCGTTTTCTGTTCTCGGGGCTGCAGTTTTGAGGACGAATCAAATATCCTCGAGACAGATATCAGAAATCCGATCAACAGATGGGGGATCTTGCTGCTGGAAGATTTGTCTACTGTCGCTGTAGAGATTGAAACGTGTATGAACTTCCGGTCTCTACTTCCAATCACAGGCGATCTCGAAAACCTCGAAGCCTTAACTCCAGGTCATGCTCTCGTAGGCAGAACGTTTGAACAAATTCCCGAAGCAACAACGTTGGATTAGGAACTGAGCTATGTCACTTACTTTGCCGAAATGTCATCATCAAAATGGACACGAGACAGTCGACAGTCGATCCTTCTCTACTTCGATGTAGGACATGGCTTTTAGGACGGGTAACCAATCTTAGTCCCGGACAGGATGGACTTGTGCGAGCTGCCACGGTTAAAACTTCTTTTGGCACCTACAATCGTCCAATCGTCAAATTGAGCTGATTACCAGTCGTGCGCTGACTCTATGCGGTCAATTGTGCTCCATGGCGGGCGGAACTAGATTGTACTCATACATGGAAATTTCTTTTGTGCGTTATGGCGGGTGGCACCAATCTCTTGACTTTCGTACGTAAAATTTGTTTCGTTCAGCGAACGACGTGGGCGGGATGTTAATAATTTATTTGATGTTACTGTTTCTCTTTTGATGGACCTTCAGGTTTCATTGGTCATAACATGGTCTCCGCCCAATGCTGATTCTCCTCAAAGTTTTTCCTCTGTTTTTGAGTTTCGCGTGCTACCTTTTCGTGGTGTGGGAACTCAGGTAGTAGCGTGAGGATTCTTGGTTGAGCAGGTTCGGAGAGTTTGTCTACTCTGGGCAGTTTCAATCAAGGTGTAGGCTGGTGTGGCCATTTTCGGTGGTTGCAAAGATTAGAAATCAATTGTACTTCTTCTAGAGAACTCAGGTATTTAAGTCCTTGAATTAGAAGTCAGTGGTTCCTTTTCAAGTTTCAATTACTTATTCAATGATTTCCAGGCTCGATTGTCTTCTGGTGTTGCGGGAAGTGACGAGTCGGATGACGTATTGCCTCCGTTCACGTCGGGATCGATCGTTCGGTGAACGATCTTGGTCGCAGCTTCCGGAGGCTACATCTGTGCCAATTTTCTCAAACAACCAAAACCTTTTTTTGAGCACAAAGGGAGTGCTGCATGGGTATTTAGCAGTTAATAATAATGGTAATAAATTGTCCTGTTCCTTTTCGTCGAATTTGACATCACCGAGCATGATTCTCTCGCTACCCTACGCCAGTCCGTCATTGATTCAAAACACACACTTTCAAATGCCTTTGCCAAACAAATCTGTAGCTAAGTATTATTAATATGTAATAAAATAATTCTTTTGTAATTTTTGAGATAATTTTTTCATAATTTTAGATTTAATTAATTTAATTTTTCCGATTTAGATAACTAGCCCCACTACCATTTTCCACAGGCGGGGCTGAGCTTGAAAATCAATTTAATTTCCGTTACTAATTTAAATTTTGATTCGGACTTTGTCTTGAAAATTAATTCAAATTTCTTGTGTTCTACTTTTTTTAATTGATCCTTGTAGGATTTTAAAGCCTACAAATTTTGGTAAAAAGTTAAACATACAATTTTTTTTAATTAGTGCCGAAATATGATTAACTAATTTTAATAAATTGGCCGGTCATAATAGATTCTACTAAATTTTACTTGACATTTTTTGACATATTCTAAAATGTTTAAATGCACGGAGAAAATTTGGTTAAGAAAATTTACCAAATTTTTGAGTACAATTGGGATATATGGACTAAAAGGAGAACGTTTGACATTATTGTAATAATTTGTGACGTACAAAAGGTTAAATAATACATGGCAGTTCGTTAAACTTTAATAAAGCAGATTAAAGTTTCCAAATGCACAGTAAAGATTTTTAAAAGTAGACATTAATACACGAGGTGTAATTATTAAAAACTATTCTGTCATAAATTGAGGAAAAATTGCATAAAATTTCATATTATTTCAGTAAAATTTGCGAATGTAAAGTCAGGCGGTGAAACTTTGTAAGTAAAAAATGTATTATTTACTCGAAAGTATTGTAAAATTTAAAATGAATTCTAGAGAAAAATTGATTTTGGATATGTTATTGTATCCTCCACATTGTATGAAAGTTTATCCGCTGTGGAAGAGATTTTCATTTTTGATACGTTAGACTTTATTCGACAGTCCTCGTTGGCAAATAGTGATTACCATGGATCGAATTTGAAGCCCTTGGCGTAAACCTTAATGATGCCATTTCAATGCTCTTTGCCATGTTAGTGTTTTTCCTACTAAATTTATAGATTTTTTCTTTCATTTAGTGGGATGAAAAAATTATATTTCAATGAAAATAAAAAAGGTTTGATCCAAAAAAATAATCCTATTCCGAGAAAATCAATATTAAAGTCCGCGGCGGTATCACAAAAAAAGTATATATTTTTGTTATTGCATGATTAAAATTGAAAAAAATATCAGTACTAAAAGGTTGAAAAAATTAATACTCCATTAAATTTGAACTAAATTTGAACTTAGGATTTATTGAATTTCGTTTTTAAATTATTGTGTCAATAATTGAGATTTTGAAAAAATCTTCCCACCACAACTCTTTTTATATAATTAAATAATTAAATAATTTTTTTTTCAAAACAATTTCTTATAATGAAATTTTTCATACAAAAAATGCAATCCAATTTTTTCATTAAATGTACGTTGCTATATAATTTTATTTTAAGTATTTTTTAGCTTAAATCTTTTTTGATGTTTTTTTCACCTTACATTATAATGAAGGTTTTCATCAAATCTGCATCGTACACATCTTTAAAGAATGTATGAATAATTATTTACCAACAATGTTTTAAATATTTTTGTAGTTTTACTCAGTGTAATTTAAAGAAATTTTACTTTTGTAGACATTTTTATATCATTTTATTAATTATAGTAACATTTTATATAATTTTCCACTGCAGTATTAACCAAAGATTAACTCTTTCAATTGTGCATAGCGTACCTACAAGAAATTATGTAATTCTTGCAGATGTAATCAAATTTTATTTATTTGAACAGGAAACAGGCAATGCCCTTTAGTATGCACGATTCTTAAAAATTAGGGTAATACTAATATAGTAAATCTATAAAATTAGCACACAAAAATCTGAAGTTTCAGAAACAGGCTACAGAGCAATATTTTTAAATTAAGTTAAAAATTTCTACGCAACAAGGTTCTGAAGCGATTTGTAGAGGTATTAAAGAAGTCAAGAACATGACTGAGCGAATTTACTTCCCTACAGATTCGCGTGAGCACAGAATTCAGTCCGTAGTTAGTTCGATGCGAGGGTAACTTAAACAATGTATAATTACGGAGAGTCATTGCAGGTGTATATAAATTAATATGTGCGAGAGTGGCAGCACAGTTAATTTTGTTATTGAGTAGATTCAACAGAAAGGATACGTCGGAACATACACATCTTGACGCTATTTTCGGGCTGTTTAACAACATTCTTATTCCATCGTAGTTATGGTCTAGCCTATTCATTGCCATTCCCAATTGTCTGGCCGAAAATCGGATAAAACGATTTGAGCTCTTTCTAGCCTAATTTTATGGATCATATAAAATGGAAACTAGATATTCGATGCATATTCAAGATGCGGACGAAGAAGAGCAAAAATAATGTGTTGAGCGCTAGTGGGTTCTTAAACATTGAAGAATTTCTGATGACAAAGCCCAGAGATTTGAGAGTTTTATGTATAGCATCAGAAACTTGGTCATTATAGGAAAGCTGTTTGTCCAAGAGAAGCCCCAGGTCACGCATCAGTCCCACCCTGAGTAGAACCTCATGGCCAATCATGCACTCATGCCTTCTCATTACTTTTTTCCGCGTAAAGGATATTATTGAGCATTTTTTACTGTTTAGCCTCAACCCATTTAGACCGCACCAATCCTGCAATCGGTTCAGATCATTTTGCAGTTCAATGCAATCCAAAAGGGAGCAAATTACTCTAAACAGTAAAAAGGACGAACATTTTAAGACGGATCGAACATCATTGACAAGAAGAACGAAAAAGAGCGGCCCGAGATGTGACCCCTGCGGCACCCCAGATGTTGCGTGGAATGGGTTGGAGTATTTATCTTAAACTCGGACGGATTGAAATCTGCCACTAAATTAACTTGAGATTAAAGATGGAAAATTAGAACCAAATCCCAAAGATCTGAGCTTAGCCACCAGAATGTTATGATCGACTGTATCAAAAGCCTTTGAGAAATCTGTCAAAATCGTATCCACTTGGTAGCCGGATTCCATAGACTGTGATACAAAGTGCGTGAAAGAACATCAATTAGTCATGGTGAATCTCCCCCGCAAGAACCCATGCTGCTCATCAATGAAGGTGTTCGTTGAGGCTAAGTACAATTGATCATAAATGATGCTCTTAAAAACTTTAGCTCAGGTACTTAGTATAGTTATTGGTCGATAGTTTCTAACGTCAATGCGATGTCCTGATTTGTGAACCCGAGTAACGGTACCTTTTTTCCACTCTTGAGAAAAACAACCATTTGAGATTGACATGTTAAATATAAAATACATCGGAAAAACCAATGATGAGAAACACGACTTAATAGGAGAGGGAGGTACATCATCTGGACCAGCACCTTTATTAACATCTACTTTTAATAGATTGTTCTTAATTTCATCTCGGTTAATTTTTATACTTGGTAAATCAATTGTATCAGTTAACGGAAATTGGACTTCATTAGTGGAAGGTACACCATAAACATGTTATTGGGCAAACTTTTAGTACAATGCATCGAATTGACAAATTTCCAAAAAGACTTACGATTCTCAGTAATGGAATTTTCGCTTCTAGTTATGAAATTAAGGTAACACGTGTTAGACATTGTTTTACATTGAGCCCTAAGTTGTGAAAATCTCAGATACGAGACCTCTTATAAGCCAAGTGTGCTTCTTTCTTCGCTATGACAAGGTATTTAAGGTCACTAGTGAACCACGGTGAGTAGTTGGAAGATTTTATAGTTTTTAAAGGAAAAAACTAATGAAAGGCAGTATAAAGGTACGTGTAATAAATTTCAAGCGCAGAATTAATTTCAGTGTTGTCAAATAGATTTTTCCAATCGACCTCGTATAGGAAGTTATTGATCGCAGTAATGTTTGCAGACTTAAAATCGTAACGAGTAATAATAGAATCATTACGCTTATACATTTCATCAGTGCCCCTATTTATACTAAGATCGAAGGAAAGCGGAGGGTGATATCTGTCAATGGGTAAAAGCGGGTCGGCTGCTATTTTTATTTCAAGATTAGTAACGTTGGTGAAAACAAGGTCTAAAATGGAACCATGCGCATTCTTGCTATTATTGATTTGCGATAAATTCAAAAATTCAAGAGAATCAGAGACGCAATTCAATATATCAATCTGCATTTCAGTGAACCATGTTTGGGGGTGGAACTTGGACAATTGTCACGGTTTACGCTCCAGGAAGCATAGGGCATATTAAGATCCCCAAGGATAGAGACGGTAGCTTCGGGGAAAGAACTCAGTACGTCTTCGCGCGCCGTACACTGATCAAAGTACTTCGTAATACTTACATTGGGTTACATTACATAGGTATTTCTTTGCTCAAGGATGGAATGCTGTTCGAAGGAGAAATGTGTTCAGGAAGGCCAAAAAGGATCAAGTTGTTTTCCGAGCAAATCTTTGCTCCACTTCTGGTAGACATTGACGAGTTAGTGTTTTATTGACAACAATGGGAATAGATGGTTCAAGCGTCTTGATTTTTTCAATCATACCTTTACCTGCAGTCATCCTGGAGTTGAGGTCTTCTAGTGATTTCTCCGTTTTGTTAATGCGTAAAACAACGTGGTCAATTTTTGTAGATAAAGTGTCAAATTTGGATGAAAGCGATCTAACACTGGTGGAAATCTCATTTAGCTTAGGCTTAACGTCAGCAAGTGCCCATTTATTATTCTTTCAATATCCTAGGCCGTTACCGGTACCTGGGCCGGCGGTTCAAGCATTGTTGGTGTACGAGGTTTTGGAGGCTGTGTACGGGTAGCACAGCCTGGATGATGAGGCTTCTGACAACCGGTGCAGAGAACAGCATTAACAACAGTTGATTTTCATCCCACACAGATCTTTTGCAAAGTCGTAGGCTTGTCCTTTGGAGCAATGCCGACAAGACGAATAACCTCAAGTCTCCTCAAGGCAAAAATTAAAACAAATAAGGTATAGAGACTGAGAGTCACTGTATGAAATTGCATACGCCATGCGCCGAGATAGAGTAACAGCAGTCAGTTAACAACACAGAACAGGTGTCAATTTTTAAATTGAGAAACCGAACAGAATTCCACAAGAAATGCAGCACCAGTCCCGATAAACTCACTCGTTCGGCCATCTTCGAATCTGATAAGGACCAACGTTGTGTGCCGAAACGTTTGAAAAAATTCAATTATTTTCAATTTATTTGACCCTAAAGCCAAAAGTGAACATTAAAATTCTCATAGAAAGTCAAAATTAATATGTAATATTTTTATACAATATATGCTAAATGTCCGATTAAAAACAGTAATATAATCTAAAGTTGTTCAAAATTCTAAGTTTAATTTTTTATTCAAATGATTTTTATTTGAAATAACCGATTTCTGGAATAAATTCAGAGATTAACAGAAATCTGAAAAATCTTATTGTTTTTTTTTATGAAAAATACCAATTTTTTACCAAAAATTGTTCCAAATTGTAAGTCATATTCTTTGAAATTGAATTTCTTTCGTTTAAAAAAAGCGATTTCCGGTAAAAAGGGTTAACATAAAAACGTGACGAATATAATTGTAAAGAAACTTTGAAGGAATGGAATGAGTATTTGTAAATTAAAATGGAATGAAAATTACGTATTTTGCCTAAAAAGGATGCAAAAACAAAAATGATTATGCAAATGACTACATGGCATAACCATGTAAGTGACATTTTTTTGAAAACACGTTTTATTGGCATCAAAATTCTCTAAAATTTTACCTGACATTGTGGATATATCCAAATTCGAACCATTAGTTGGTTTTTATCTCGATAAAATGTCGTCAATTATATGAAAATTTAAATCTTTGTATTTGATTACATCCCGTCGTTTTTATTAAATAGTTAAAAAATACAAATAAACTAAATATTTTGTATACAAATAACACGCTGATAATGTACAATGCATTTTGTTAAAGAAACGATTTTTTTTATTTAATTTTGCACTTTTCAGTCCTCTATTTGTCTCGTAAAACGTTTATAATATTGCAGACATACGTTTTATGTTAATTGGGATTTTAGAAATTCAAAAAAATCCATGGACTAGCACGGTTTCAACAGCAGTCGATTTTTGACGAGCTGTATCTCGAAAAGTATAAACTTTTTCAAAAATTTGTTTATTGATATCTCTAGAGCTCCATCACATCTCGGATGTAATTTCGTTTTTTTTTTATGATTCGATGTTTGAGATAGTTTTTTCTCTCTCCTGCAAAATTTATCCCGACGGACTTACATGCTTTTGCCGCCACACCCTTCATTTTTAGATCTAATTAAAAAAAAAAAAAAAAAAACTTCAAGTAATGAAAAGTCACATTAACAGAATTGAAGGATTAAAGTGCATCAACTTTAAAGTAGTAAAAGGGAGAAAAGAGACAAAGTTAAGTAAATCACATCTTGTGCAAAGTTCATTTATTTTTTATATTGACATATTTTATGAGCGATTGCCGTAAAGTTAACCATTTTAGACAATAAGAATTTCAAAAACAAAAAAATTTCAAACCGCCTCAAATATGTAAAAAAAATTAAGGATAACCCGAGAGGTTATGAAAATATAAAACTAAAATGTCAAGGAACGTATATGTGATGGATATGAATTTTACAATTTTACAATAGGTGCATAACAAGACATTTTACGTATATTTTTACTTATAATTTCTAAACGAAGTCGTGCAAAATTTGAAAACTTTATTAAATTGTGCTTTGATATCATTTTAATACCTTACTCAGATAATATTAGAATCAAGTTATTATTCAAAGATTAAGTAGAAAATGACTAAGACTTAAAGTGGCAATTACAAAATACATATTCCAACAAATATAGAACTTATAATATAAATCATTTTATGAAAACTTTATTTACGGCACTGGTCGTTTCTCACAAGCGCTGAGGTAATTCGTCCAGTTAGTATATAAGAAAGTTCCAAATTTCACCTCTCAGCGTGAAGCGTGCGTTGCGTCGAGCGTCCGTGATTCCTGCATGCCTTTTCTATAAACCCACCTACATTTTCTACCGAGCCCTCGACTGTGTATTACCTAACAGTTCAGTAATCTTTATCTAACGTTTCATATATGTTACATTTATATGCATTAAAATTTCAACTACGAAGTATAGTATTAATTGAAGTGCAGTTCGGTAGATATTCGTATAAATTTGTTACACTTTCATGTTTGTGAATGAAGTATTACCGAATATCATTGTACCGAACTGGAAATGAAACTTTATCGAAGTTCCCACATGTCCCAAGTTTACCCAACTGAGTTTGGTACAGTCTCTTGGACTATTTTTCTCCGTGTGGTTCGGAAATTAACTGTTTAGTTCACAAATTCAAATTTCAAAGCCCAATTTTTAAATTGTATGAAAGGGCATAGCAGGATAAGCATGTGCGTGCTGCCCCCGGCCCGATCAGGTCCATATTTTCACCATAAGATGGCATCAATCGGTAGTGAAATACCCTGGAGTATTATCTTTCAGAAAGGATTTTTATGGGAGTTATGGGGGTTAGAAGGAAAATCGAAAAAGTGATTTTTCTTGCGAAGGGCTTGACCGATTTTGACGAGCAAAAAATCTGTTATGGGACTCAATAGTAGGATGCTGGGAAAAATTTATGAACTTTTTTCCAGAAACATAACCTCAAAAAAAATGTTGTGAAAATTTTGAAATCTTTTTTTTATAGGTTTTGTTCCGAGTACCACTTTCGTCTTTCACCAAAAAAAATCTTCAATTCATGTTCTAAAACATATTTGATCCCCAAAAGGATGAAGGAGGTAAAGCATAGTTAGAAAAAATAAAAACCGTGAGTGCAGCGTACACTGGATGATGCACATTGTGAAATGGGTATGTAGAGCAACGACTATCTCTAAAAAAAATGTGGGTGCTTCCGAATTTAACTGACACCCAGTTAAGAGTTCAAAATTTCACAATCTGGATGATAAATGTACTAAAATAGTTCCCTTGTCTATTTGAACGCCTGTAGTCAGCCTACAATAATTGTAGTTCCGAGGGCCCACCACGCAGAGGTTACAGTACGATTTGAAACCCATTTCAATGGATGCTTGTTTATCGTGAGTCCTCTTGCCTCTCACAAACTAGCGTGCTTGGTTAACGTGAGTTCCCCTCGCCTCAAACGAACCAAGGTGCTCAATTATCGAGACTCACCGCCTCTTACGGACCGGGCTGCTTCAAAAAACGTGAGTGCCCTTGCCTCTCAATAACCTGGGTGCTTGATCCAACTATGCGATGTCGGGAATAGGACATATACGGACAAACAAATTAATATCGCTGAAACACTTCGTGACGAAGTAAATCCTGCGATACTAAAAAGGGCTTTCAACCCGAGTGAAGGAACAGACGTTATTGAAGAATGAACAAACAAGGAAAAAATAAGTGAACGTTGCTCAAACAGTTGAAGTGGCGGAAAAAATGAATATCGCTGAAACAGTTGGTGACGAAGCAAATTCTGTAACACTGAAAAGGACTTTCAAATCCATTGAAGGAACAAACGTTATTGAAGAATGAAAAAACAAAACAAAAAACAAGTGAACATTGCTGAAACACTTGAAGTGGCGGAACAAATTAATATCGCTGAAACAGTTGGTGTCGAAACAAATCCTGCCACACCGAAAGGGCTTTCAACACCAGGTAAGGAGCAGACGTTACTATTCATTTGTTCCCTCACTTCAACTGTTTCAGCAACGTTGACTTGTTTTTTCGTTGTTTGTTCATTCTTGAATAACGTATGTTCCTTCACTGGATTTAAAAGTCCTTTTCAGCGTTGCAGAATATGCTTCGTCACCAACTGTTTCAGCGATATTCATATTTTCCGCCACTTCAACTGTTTCAGCAACATTCACTTGTTTTTTCGTTGTTTTTTCATTCTTCAATAGCGTCTGTTCCTTCACCGGAGTTGAAAGCCCTTTTCAGCGTCGCAAAATCAGTTTCGTCACGAAGTGTTTCAGCGATAGTCATTTGTTTTTCCGTATGTGTTACTTGGTTCGTAAGAGGCGAGGGGAACTCACGTTAACCAAGCACCCCGGTTCGTGAGAGGCAAGAGGACTCACGATAATCAAGCACCCCATGAAATGGGTTTCAAATCGCACTGTAACCTCTACGTGGTGGTCCCTACAACTACAATTATTGTAGGCTGCCTACAGGCGTTCAAATAGACAAGGGAACTATTTTAGTGCATTAATCATCCAGATTATGAAGTTTTGAACTCTTAACTGGGTGTCAGCTAAATTAAAAAGAACCCACATTTTTTTCGGTGATAGTCATTGCTCTAAATACCAATTTCACAATGTATATCATCCATTGTACGGTGCACTCACGGTTTGAGTTTTTTCTAACTATGCTCTACCTCTTCGATCCTTTTGGGGATCAAATATGTTTTAGAACATGAATTGAAGGTTTTTTGGGTAAAAGATGAAAGTGGTATTCGGAGCAAAACCCATAAAAAAAATTTCAAAATTTTCAAAAAGATTTTTTTGAGGATATTTTTTTATAACAAAGTTCATAAATTTTTCCCAGCATCCTACTATTGAGTCCCAAAACATATTTTTTCCTCGTCAAAATCGGTCAAACCGTTTTCAAGAAAAATTACTTTTTCGATTGTCCTTCTAACCCCCATAACTCCCATAAACATCATTTCTGGGAGATGACACTCCAGGTTGAATGATATCTACACATTCCCGATTTTTGTACTCCTTAAAAGTGAAGTACTAGATTTTTTTCCTCTTCGAATTCAAAGCTGAAAAATTATTCTGCTTCACGAATAATAGATTATAGTGTTTTTGTCCTACGAAAATAAAGTATCGGACTTTTATTCTACTCGAAATTAAAGTACTAAATTATTTGCTACACTAATTCGAAGTTCTAGATTATTCTGCTCCACGAATAATATAGTACAGTTTTTTTGCTCCTCGAAAATATAGTTTCGGATTTTTTTGCTACTCGAATCTGAAATTCCGGATTCATGTGGGAGAGTAATCTATAAATTCAAATTTATGTAGCAAAAAATTCAGTACTTCAATTTTGATAAGCAAAAAAGTCGGGAATCTATGATTCTTGTAGCAAAAAGATCGGATTCTTTTTTTTTAGGAACAAAAAAAATCAGCAACCCATTATTCGCGTAGCAGAATAATCTAGAACTTCGAATTTAAATAGCAAAAAAATCCAGTACTTCGATTTCAGGGAGCAAAAAAATCGGGCATCTTTTATCCGTGTGGAAGAGTAATCTATAAATTCATATTCGAGTACGAAAAAATTCCAGTACTTTAATTTCGAGGAGAAAAAAATCGGGAATCTAATAATCGGGTAGCAAAATAATCTAGAACTTGGAGATCAACTAGCAACAAAATAAAACACTTTATTTCCGAGGAGCAAAAAATTCGGGAATGTATTGTTCGGGTACCAGAATAATCTGTTACTTCAAATTCGAGCAGGAAAAAAATACAGTACTTTGATTTCGAGGAGCAAGAAATCGGGAATCTAATAATCGGGTAGCAAAATAATCTACAACTTGAAATCAAGTAGCAAAAAAATCCGATACTTTATTTCCGAGGAGCAAAGAATTCGGGAATGTATTGCTCCGGTAGCAGAATAATCTATTACTTCAAATTCGAGCAGCAAAAACATCCAGTACTTTAATATCGAGAAGAAAAAAAATTGAGAATCTAGTAATCGGGCAGCAAAATAATCGAGAACTTCGAATTAGAGCAGCAAACAACTCAGTACTTGAATTTCGAGCAACATAAAAATTTGAAACCTCAGTTTCGAGGAGGAAAAAACTGTAATCTATTATTCGTGTAGAAGAATAATTTTTGAACTTTAAACTCAAATAGAAAAAAAAACCTAGTACTCCAATTTCAAGGAACAAAAAAATCGGTAATCTATTAATCGCGTAGCAAAACAATCTGGACCTTCGAATTCGACTAACAAAAAAATGCGGTACTTTAATCCATAATTTACATCATGTATGTTCAAATAATGTGAACAACTAAACAATTACCGAAACTTGTTTTATAATTTTAATAAATATTTGCCGCTAAATATAGTACATACAATTTTTTACCTATAATCATGTACACACAGGTGATGAAGAGTGATAAAACTAAAAGGTTTCCGTGGGAATAACAAAATGAAACACTGTAGGTGTAATCATAAATATAGTCCGTATACTTATTATAAAAGGAATATTAACTCGGAGCGATATTGAGCATCATGACATTTAGGCACAAACGGTTTTAAAACATTCTTTTTGTCCGATCCCCCTTCAAAACGCGCCATTGCATGCACGTGAAGCAGGTGAGTTTCGTTGAGTGCTAACGGGTTTGCTCTCAGACAATCCGAATTTATTTGAAACATCTCGGATATAACCAGATTGAGAAATACAAAATCTCTCCCTGGTTCTACCAATCTCGATGCCCAAATAGTATTTTGCCTCACCAAGATCCTTGGTAGTGAATGCTTTGGAATGTTCTGATTTAACTTGCCTCCCCCTCTCTTTGTCATTGGAGATTATGAGCATGTCGTCTATATAGACTAAGACAAAGGTTTTTTTGTTCTTGTCGACATAAACACATTGATCAGCGTTAGTTGGGATGAGTCCGATCTTAAGTAAAGTTTTGTGAAGTTCTGCATGCCATTGACGGCCTGCTTTACGTAAAATATATATGGCTTTCTTCAGCTTGCAAACCTTGTTTCCTCCGTAAAGGTTTCGGAGCATATTTTTGGCTCTGTCGAAGAGTTTTGCGTCCTTTCCTTCTTTGACTATCATTTTTAGCATTTCTCTTAGGAGTTGTGGTTTCTGCATGACGGTTACGATGTCGATTTTTCCGTTAAGGTAAGCTGTTGAGACGTCAAGTTGCGATATTGTCATTCCCGTCCTCGCAGCTAAGGCCATCAAAAGCCTGAGAGAGACGAGTCGAGCGACCGGTGCAAAAGTGTCATGGAAATCGATACCAGGACGTTGAGTGAAGCCCTGAGCTACAACGCGAGCTCTTCTTCGCTCCAGGTTCCCATCATGACAGGTTTGTCGACGTCTTCCCAGGTATCGTTCGCGACTAAACTTTTGATTTCGGAGTAGATAGCCTCCCTTCATTCGTGGCTGTCCGGTCCAGCTACGGCTTGAGAATATGGAATCTCAGATGCGATCATAGCTAGTTCGGCATTATGCCATTCCAAATCTTCATCTTCGTTTCGCTGGTGCTCGTTGTCTTCATCTTCTTCAGTGGGGTGATTTTCGTCGATTGGAATGTCTTCGTTTTGTTGAGCTTCTTCGTCGACTACGATGTTGTTGTTTATTATTTGACACTGCTTCCTGGGCCTGCCAGGCCTTCCGGTCTTGAACTTCAGGGGTCATCCAGGGCCGCGTCTCGCTTGGTTCTCTACTTCTGGGCGTTCGTTCTCAATATTTGCTCGTTCATCGGAGCGGGTTCCTGCTCGAGTTCCTGGATGGGTTCTCGAATTGGTAATTAAGCTGGTTCTTAGTGATTTTTCGGTTCGTGAGTAAAATCAATTTCTCGAGTACTAGGTACATCGTTGCATTCCTCATACAATTTGAGGCGAGAATTCACTGTGCCTTTGCTGACGATGTCCTCGTATCTCGCGTTATTTTCAAATTCATCAAAGAACTTCACGTCTCTGGAAACTCGGATCTTTCTTTCTGAGGGAATCCAAACGCGGTACGCTTTCGAGGTGTCGGAGTAACCGACGATACTTCCCTGTATGGTTTTGGGTTCGAACTTATCTTTGTTCGGAGTTTTATCAAGGATGTCGACCTTGCATCCACATGTTCTCTAGTATCCAACGTTGGGACGTTTTCCTGTCCATTTTTCATGAGGGGTTTCTTCATACAGACTCTTCGTGATGCACCTATTCCTGATGTAGTTTGCGGTAGCGATCACCTCAGCCCATAATGATGGTGGAAGCCTTGAATGGATAAGCATTAGGGTGTCTTAAAAAAACCCAATGTTCTTTTTTTATATGACGCACCACCTAAACTTGTTATATTTGGTGAAAAAATAAATTCATATTTTTCTTTTCTTTTTAAAATAATTTTAAACCGTGGTCCTGGGGCCTTAAAGTGTCCCAAAAGGATTAAAATGATTAATTATTGTAAATTTTCGTAAATATAATCATACTTTGCCTGGGAATGCAACTGTTAGTACCATACGCTCAGGGAAAAAACCTTAACCCAATTAGACCAAAAATAATACCCCTTGTTTTCACAAAGTACCCTTCATAGGGGTTAAAATATTATACCTTGAATTTTAAAGAATTTATGCGTTTTTCATTGGATTTCTTGGTACATAAATGACTTAACAAGATACAGGAAAACGGCAAATCATTTTTTCACAAAAAATTACCCTTATAATAAAAAGAGGATCCTTCTGAACTTCAATAATATGCTGAACTGACGAAAATGAATTATATTTAATTTCAGGTACGATTTGCAATTTTTTCACTTCTCAAATAAAAGTTAAGTTTGAAAACGATATTTCTAGTGATTGGAAAAAATTCTATACTTTAATTAAATTTCGCCAGTTAAGCATGTAATTGAAGTTAAGAAGTATCCTCTTTTTATTATAAGGGTAATTTTCTGTGAAAAAATAACTTGTCGTTTTCCTGTATCTTGTTAAGTCATTTACGTACCAAGAAATCCAATAAATAAAGCATAAATTTTTTTAAATTCAATATATAATATATTAAACCCTATAAATGGTAGTTTTTGAAACCAAGGGGTAGTATTTTTGGTCTAATTGTGTAAAGTTTTTTTTCTAAGCGTATGGTACCATTAGTTGCATTCCCTGGCAAAAAATTATTATATGTAAGAAAAATAACAATAATTAATCATTTTGGGACACTTCAGGCCTCAGGACCACGGTTTAAAATCATTTTAAAAAGAAAATAAAAATATGCATTTATTTTTTCACCAAACAGAATAAGTTCAGTGGGTGCGTCATCAAAAAAAAGAACATTACGTTTTTTTAGGACACCCTAATAAGCATGTATCGAGCAGATAGTACGAGTGTGGAATTATTACGCTCGACAACGCCGTTTTGTTGAGGCGTATATAACTATATACCGTTGTGAACCGTCGTTAAATCCCAGATTTCTTTAAGATCTCGTCCATTGCTGCATTCTTGAATTCCTTGCCATTATCCGGCTGTATGGCCTTCAGTTTGTGGCCAGTCTGAGTTTCTGCAAGATTCTTAACCCTTCGTTTACAGACTTCTTTTCCACACCTTCCGTTTACAGACAGGGTCTTTTAAGCCCGAGTCAGTTTTTGAACTGTTTCTGGTTTACAAAAAAAACTGGTAAAATGCTAGGTTACTTCTTAAATCATCTACTACATGACCTAATTGTTGTCAGTATTAATTGTTAAAAACTTTTAGAATAAAAATCTTTTCCCGTAGACGAGATATTCTAGATTTCAAAATCGTGTGTGCCTTAAAAGCCCCTGTCTGTAAACGGAGGGTTAAACTCGGCGAGCTTAGATGTGGCTTCAGATTTGTGACGAAGAAAATAAACTTCACACCAACGGGAATTATCATCCGTGAGCCCCGCCTATCGATTCTGTTCGCATTGGGCCGCATAGATAGGTGTAAACAATATCTAAGATCGTAGGTGAGCGTTCGTTGCATTTCGGAAACGGGGTGCTGGCGAGTTTTCTGGCGATGCATGATTTGCACAAGCGTAGATCAGTATCGTCCTTGAAGTTCAGATCTACGACGTTGTGATTTTTTAACATAGTCACCTCTCAGATCCGCTGCGTAAATAAAATAAATTACCCTCACGGTCAGCAACCATCTTGATGTTTCCTTTAAGGTCTTGGATAAAAGCACGATCTTCTGTAAATAAAACTTCACATTTCCTGTCAACAAATTTAGCGACAGACATAAGATTGATTCTCAAGTATTGGACATAAAGGGTGTTTTGGAGCTTAATAGAATTACTTTGCTTACTATCTGATGTCCTTATTTTGACACCACCTTTGGCCTTTACCTGAGTGACCGCGTTACTGGCCAATTTTAGTCCACTCTGAACTTCCCGAGAATCAGTAAACGATGCTTTATCGTTACAGAGATGAGAAGTGCATCCGCTGTCCAAACACCATATTTCATTGTCCTTGCTGTTGTCTGGAATTTTCGCTGATTCATTGATTTCCGTGCTGTTTAATGAGTAGGCTTCTTCTGCAAATTTGTCATCTAGTTTAGAAGATTGGTTTTTCTTCTTGAAACAGTTTGCTTCTTTATGGCCTTGTTTTCCACAAAACCCGCACTTGTACTTCACTCGTGCACCACATGCATTCTGTTTTCTCTCATCTTCCTGTCCGCTGCCTTTGCCTCCTTTCGATGATTTCCATACTGGGTGGAGTTGTTTCGCAAACATGGCTCCGGAGTCGAGAACGTCAAAGGCTTGTTTCCTTGCGTTGTATTAGTCGAGAATTTTAACATTCAGATCATCTGCGTCAGGTAAAATATCTCGCGCGTTTATGGCACAACGGAAATTCTCGAAACTTCTAGGTAAGTTATTGAGAATCATGATCGAGAGTAGCTTGTCATTTATTTCAAAATTTATTTCTTCTCATTTTCCTACAGCATCAAAAAATTTGGACAAATGCTCCCTCACGTCCTCGCCTTCCTGCAATTTTTGCTGCGTAATTTGTTTGAGTAATGAAGCCATGTGTCGAGGACCCTTTGACACATAAACGTTCTCTAATTTATCCCATACTTCTTTAGAGGTTACGCAACCTCGGATTTGCTTCAGTTTAGAAGGATTAATTGATAAAATTAGATCAGACTTATCTTTGAGATCCTGGCTAATCCATGCATCGTGTGCTGTCCTGAAAGCTGCGCCCCCTACGATGATTGCAGGTTTTTATTTTTTTCGTCACAAACATAGCCTCGAGTATCATTTTTTATGAGGAGGGCTTCGACTTGGATCCTCTAAGTATCGTAGTTGTCCTTTGAGAGAGTTTCGAGTCGGCTAGACTTCACTACATTTGTGTGTACCATCGTGGATAAAGAAAAAAAAAACTTTTGCTTGCGTCACTAGAAGTCACTAAATTCTTGGTTAGGAATCGTTCGTGCGCGTTCACGTTAATTTTAATTTCTCCGCTGCAATAAGAAAATTTGTAATATTTCTCACTCTTGTTTAAGCGTTTATTTTGTTTCACTGTTCGTACTTGGAATTTATTCGAAATTCAGAGTTTGATTTTGACAGGTTTTGGTTTTATTTTTGAAGTTTTACGGATCTGGTCCCATAACCTAATTAAACTAAAAGGTTTCCTTGGGAATAACAAAATAAATCACTGGAGGTGTAATCTTAATATAGTCAGTATATTTATTATAAAATGAATATTAACTCGGAACGATATTGAGTGTCATGACATTTAGATATAAACGGTATTATGTATTAAAACATAAACGTATTATGTCATCGGAGAGGAAAAAAAGAGCGAAAAATTCCCGCCAACTGTGTTTTATGAATATTATTGTTTTTGATGCGTTTTATAAGTATATGTAAGTTCCGCTACATAAATTTACGTGGAAGGGTAGTTTTTGAGAGAAATTATAAAAGGGGTAAATTTTCAAGTGTTAAATAATTAATTTAGAGTTCTTAATCAGCTTTACGTAGTTCAAGTTTGTTTTTAAACTTGTGGAACATTATTTGTCACGAGGGGTAGGTATGTATGACTTAGGGGTAGTGTTTTGGGACACGTATTATGTGTCATCGGAGAGAAAAAAAAGATGGAAAATTCCCGCTAACTGTGTTTTATGAATATTATTCATTTTTCTGCATTTTATAAATATATGTAAGTTTCTTTACATAAATTTACGTGAGTGGGTAGTTTTTGGGAGCAATGATAATAGGGGTTAATCTGAAGTGTTAAATGAATAATTTATAGTTCTGAATCATCTTTACGTAGTTCAAGGTTATTTTTACACTTTTAGAACATGTTTGGTCACGAGGGGTAGTTATGTATGACTCAGGAGCAGTTTTTTGGAACACGTATTATAAGTCATCAGAGAGCAAAAAAAGAGTGAAAAAATCCCGCCAACTGTGCTTTATGATTATTATTGGTTTTGATGCGTTTTATATAAGTATTTTTAAGTTCCGCGACATAAATTTAAGTAGAAGGGTAGTTTTGGGGAGAAATCATGAAAGGGGTAAAGTTTTAAGTGTTAAATAATTAATTTAGAGTTCTGAATCATCTTTACGTAGTTCAAGGTTGCTTTTACACTTTTGGAACATTTTTTGTCACGAGGGGTAGGTATGTATGACTTAGAGGTAGTTTCTTGGATTACGTATTATTTGGTTTTGGAGAGAAAAAAGAAAAGAAAATCCCGCCAACTGTGTTTTATGAATATTATTATTTTTAATGCGTTTTTTAAGTATATGTAAGTTCCGCTAAATAAATTCACGTGGAAGTGTAGTTTTTTTGGAGAAATTATAAAAGGGGTAGATTTTGAAGTCTTAGATAATTGATTTAGAGTTCTGAATCATCTTCACGTTGTTCAAGGTTCTTTTTACACTTTTAGATCATTTTTGGTCACGAGCTGTAGGTATGTATGACTTAGGGGTAGTTTTTTGGGACACGTATTATATGTCATCAGAGAGAAAAAAAAGAGCAAAAATTTCCGCCAACTGTGTTTTATGAATATTATTTTTTTTCATGCGTTTTATAAGTATATGTAAGTTACATTACATAAATTTAAGTAGAAGGGTAGTTTTGGGGAGAAATCATGAAAGGGGTAACGTTTTAAGTGTTAAAGAATTAATTTAGAGTTCTGAATCATCTTTACGTAGTTCAAGGTTGCTTTTACACTTTTGGAACATTTTTTGTCACGAGGGGTAGGTATGTATGACTTAGAGGTAGTTTCTTGGATTACGTATTATTTGGTTTTGGAGAGAAAAAAGAGAAGAAAATCCCGCCAACTGTGTTTTATGAATATTATTATTTTTAATG
>CAKNWU010255090.1:0-10892 GCA_932072015.1 Andricus quercustozae | reverse complement strand
CACGTGCCAGCCCAAGAACATATTGTATTATCAGCATCCAATGGTGACATTTTTGCTATATTAAAGCATAGCGGGATTCTTCGTGCAATATATTCCTCAAAGAAAATGCATGCGCGAGTGAAAATAAATATAACAAGCGGCAAAGTTGATTATTTTACCCCAGATGAAATGAGATATTGTCCAGTGGGCAAACGTCAACCAATTTTCCCAATAAGTTTTATCAAAGTTTCAGCAAATCACGATTCACTGCAGTCCGAATTCAATCCTAATAGCGAACGTAACCCTGGTTCTTCTTCTGACAGACAACATTCACCTGACCGGACTTCATCTGAGGAGCCTCCTCTTTGTGCCGGGTGCAGGTCCTCTTCCGGCAGACCTCGTACTGTTCAAGTACTTGGATGTTCAATAGAACAACTTGGCTTTGTTCGGCTTATTCCTTGCACGAAACAGAATCAGCGATTTGAATTTCGAAGATACGATTTTCCTGCCTATAAATCGATTCAAATACGAACAGATCATACGAACTATGTGCTTAGGGTAAAACAAGAATATATTGTATTATCAACATCCAGTGGTGACATTTTCACAATATTGGATTATAGCGGGACTCTCCATGGGATATATAGGACAAATGAAAATAATTCGTGAATAAAAATAAATATAATAAGCGGCGCAATTGATAATTTGACTGCAGATGAAATGAGGTGTTGTCCGGTAGGCAAAAATCGCCCAATTTTCCCAAACAGTTTTATTAAAGCTTTAGCCAATTACGATTCACTAGAGTCCGAATGGAATTTTAATGGCAAACGCTATCCTGCTTCTTCTTCTTGTGCCAGACAATATTCACCTGACTGCATTTTTCCTCAACAGCCTCCTCTTCATGCCAGGTCCAAGTCTCCTCGGGTTAGGTCTGCATCTCATGAAGTACTAGGATATGCACTTAGACAACGTGGATATAGTCAAGTTAATCCCGAGACAAATCAGAACTGGCAATTTGAGTTTCAAGGATACGATTTTTATGCCGATAAAGGAATTCGATTGCTAGTAGAATATGGTAAATTTTTTCCCACGCCAAACCAAGAATATAGTCTTCTATCAAAATTTAATGGTAATATTTGTCCAATACTGGAGCATACTGATATTTTTCGTGGCATATATAAAAATAAATAGAAATTATTCGAAAATGAAAATAAATATGACAAGCGGTGATGTTGAGAATTTGATATCAGACGAAATAAGGCAAGCTCATGCAGGCAGACATTTCCTAATTTTCCCACACATTTTTATGAAATTCTTTGCAAAATAGCGATTCACTGCAGACTGCGTATAATTAATTCCATAAAAAAGTGTAAGATGAAATAGAATAATCCTTTTAACCTGAAGTTGGATCAAAATGAAATTAAAACATTACAACAAAATTGTATTTTTCCTCTTCAAATTTTCATCAAACACAGACTTGCACAGACTTTTTTGTCCGTTTATATAATTGCATGTTATCGAACATAGAATGCGAAATTCCATTTCCATTATCAATGGGCATTTGTATGTATGAATCGGCTATACAAATAGCTAATTCACAAACGCATGGCAAACACTACTTGCGATTGAAAGATTGCATAACAAGTTCGTCTCAAAGCGCTTAAGTTGAGTGTCCGGACAAAAGAATCGATACCCAGCGTTGCAATTGGGCACTGATCAACCAGTTTATGACAAGCACTCAAAAGTACCTTTTACAGAATTCTCCTTTCGTGCAAACGCTTCTATCGTACCTTCAACGCTGAGCGTTTAATAAAAGCACTCAGACAGCATAATAAACTTCCAGCGTCGCTGTTTGGCTTTGATTCGCCACTTTGAGTCAAGCAGTCTAAAACACTTAATAAGGAATGAATATGTCTTTCCAACGCTTTTGGTGCCAGAGGTGATGTTTTCATAATCAAATGATTATTGCGGACATGAGCTGGCTGATCAGCGCCAAACATCAAGGCTGGGAGTTGATTTTGTTGCCTTTGTGATTTCTTAGATAAGCATTTCATATAAGGTTTCATATAGGGTTTGCCATGCGTTTGTGAATTAGCTATTTTTATCACTGATTCAGACAAACAAACGCCTCTTGATAATAGAAATCGAATTTCTAAAGCTTTGCGCGTTGCCTCAGCGCCTAGCGCATCTCCAGAACGATTAGTGTTTATCACTTCCAACGCGATTACATCGCATTGTTCGTCCGTACAATTATTTTTCTGCATAAACTCACACGAGAGCAAGCAAAGGGTGGAAAAAAAGACGGTGATACCTAAACTCCACTCCACAGGTACAAGTATGTACCCAAATCTGTCTTTTAAAACGTCGTAGCGAAAAAAATGTTTAGAATTTGAGTTTTAGCCATAAGGATTTTTTTATCAGAAGAGCATAAACTAAAAAATATCAAAAACCTTTAAAATCCTACCGGGACGTTTTTTACCATGTATTTGGTGCGGGGTCCCTTATGTATCGAGATGGGAGGAGTACCAGACGACTAAAGACGAGTGATTATCGTACCAATATACAAAAGGAAGGGAGATAAAAGCAACTTCAATAATTAAATTGGTAGAGGCTTATTAAGTACACTAAGTAAAATATACTCCAAAATACTTATCCGCAGGGTAATGAAAATAACAGAAGAAAATATACGGGAAGTCCAAAGTGGATTTATGCCTGGAAGATTTATTTATTTATTTAATATAAGTTCCTAGGGCTAAATAGCCCTTTAGGAACAGTCGACACACAGACTATTACTAAAAATACAGTCTCTGGTCAACAATATGCTTGAAGTTATAATTATATTGTACATCAGAGATTTAAACAAATTATTGGATAGTAATAATAATAATAATTGATCTAAGTCACCTAGACGCTTTCTTAGAGCTACTATTATTATTACTATTATTACAATAATAATAATAGTAGCTCTAAGAAAGCATCCAGAGGCGTCTGCTTTCTCCTTTAACACTCAAGGCCGCTGTGTAAGCATAACAGCGGTAAAAGACGACCTGCATACTACACCATGCTCCTAATTTTGCACCTAAAACATCATTGTAAATGATTGCATACGTCGTATTCATTTAATTAATTATATTCTTATCTCATCAGTCACTTGGCTGAGTCCGTGGCTATGATAAAAAACCGGGTTCTTCTTGACCCGAGAAAAAGTTTGAATAGAAAGTAATTCGGCGACATAGAGGGGGTAGGGGCATTGTACATGTCAGGAAACTGTGTGAATCACAAGTTACACAGTTGTGACATCGAAGGTGATCTCGCGTTGTCGTCGCGGCAGGGCTTGAGCTTTCCTCTCATGAGTTTGACGGCTATGTTGGCTGTAGCATTGCTACTAACAGGGTTTTCCATTCCAGACATACAGAGAACGAAGAGAAAACTGACTAAGAGGAAAACCGAAACCCATACATTTTAATGGAGAGTCTTTTGAAAAGTTTGAAACGCTTCCCGAGGATCGTCGGGGCGCCCTTGGAGCCACCGCTGGGGGCCACAGCATGCAGGACGGTGGTGATGGTGAGCTGCGAGATGTTCAGGCAGATCTCACCAATCAAACACCTGACCAGCGAGAACATCTGCAACATACGGTAAGCAGTAAAACATTAACTGTACCTGCTGAGGATGCTTTGGCTAACGTTAGCTATTTACAGTCAATCACCTCAACACAAATACCGTGGGAGAGCATCAAGTGGGATACCGCAATGAATGAGGAATCGGCGCGTCTCTATTATGAAAGTGCGAAGTTTGAGACCCCGCGCGAAAAAGGATACAATTTTAGAACGAAATTTGCTGCAAAGTATCCTCGAATAGAGAAAGTCGCACTAAGAGATCTTATCGCTAAGGTACAGTAAATCAGGTCTAATCCACACATCTCAGAAGATCGAGCAATGGAGATTAAACAACAGGTTGATTTGACGTGAAAAATTACGGCAATGAACATCAGTTAGAGGAAGATCAAAAACGCTCAATATCTGTAAACAGATTGCTTTCGGCTGTTGAAATAAATTCCATCGAAATGGAAGTGGAACAGCAGCTTCCTATTGATGAACTTTCCTTAGAAGGTTTGGACAACGAAGACCTGATTGAAGCTGAAGGCATAGGTGCTAGGGATAATGAACATCAAGTACCGGATCCACTAGAACTACATCCGCACATTAATAACGATGATCAGAACAGCGAAATCCCAGAAAAACTGCAGCACCTTAAAACGAATTTTGGTTATGCTTTACTAGAGTTCGGATATGTAGAACCAACAAAAATGCATTATCTGCCCAAAATGAACATCACAAATAATTTGCGTACACTAATAGAACACCTGAACAGCAAGTTCTTACCTATGCATTTGAACGCAACACAAACTGCGTTAGAGGTGCAAACTCTTGCATACTGTGCAGCTGTGGCAACCGTTAGAACGTTGGGCCGCATAATTAGGCCTACAAATGCGGTCTTTGCTCCAGGAAGGGAGCAAGATCCACCATGGAAGATCAGGTTAGATAAGGATGTCAGCAAAGTGAGGTGCAAATTGGGTCGACTTACTCAATATAAAAAAGGTAATAGAACCAGAAAGCTGATACACCATATCACTTAAATCATCAACTCTCGTTACATCGAGACTTTAACACCAGCAATATTGGAAGAGATTATAGGCGCCTAACGGAAAAGACTTAATGTTCTTACTGCTAGAATGCGTCGGTAGAAGAAAAGTAGTGCAAGAAGGCAACAAAATAGAACCTTTCAGGCAGATGAAAGAAGGTTCTACCGTGAACTGAGTGTAAAACAAAACAACCAGCAAGACACCAATGTGCCTTAATTGGAAGACATGACTAACTATTGGGCGGGTTTTTGGGAGAAAACGAAGAGAAGAAATTTAACCTCTGCGCTGTTTCAACTAGAGAAGTCAAGAGCTAGCAATAACCCTGAAATGGAGCTGACTAACATCACAGCTTTAGATCTTTCAACGGCTTTGAAAAGAACAAGCAATTGGAAAGCTCCAGGTCCGGAAATGGTGCACAACTTCTGGTACAAAGACCTGACTAGTGTGCATCCTGCGTTGGCACTTTGTTTTCTGAAGATCATCGAACAACCAGATCTGATGTCAGGCTTCATGCTCCAGGGTACCACGTATATGTTCCCTAAAAAACCAGATGCTCAAAATCCATCTGATTTTTGACCGATAGTCTGTCTTCCAACAATATATAAATGTCTTATAGCTATCATAGCAGATAACGTATAGTCTCACTGCGACGAGAATGAGAATCCTTACAGAAGAACACAAAGTGTGTTGTAAAAACTCGCGAGGCAGTGAAGATCTAGTCACCATAGACGCTGTTGCCATGAGGCAAGCTCGAAAACATCAAAGAAACTTGCACATGGCATACATTGACTACAAGCAAGAGTTTCCTTCCGTACCACATGACTATTTTGTTTTGGGGCGCAAGAATCAAGTCTTTTGATCATGGACAATCAAGGATTACTAGATCAATACGCATTACGACGGTGATATTCCAAGGAGACTCCTTCAGTGCATTATGGTTCTGTTTAGCGTTAAACCCACTGAGCAGAACACTAAATAGTATGTCTCATGGGTTCCAGCAAGTGATCGATGTGACAAAGCAGTTTTTCAGTGACATCCACATGGAGTTCGGACTAGATAAATGCAGAACAGTGCATTTATCCAGAGGAGAATTAGGGACCGCAGAGCTAGAGAAAGATTTCGAGAATGACATCCAGGCAATGGCTGAGGGAGATTCATATAAATACCTGGGTATTCTCGAATCTAAGAGTATTCAGCATACAATAGTTAAGAAAAACCTAACGACTTCCTTCACTACAAGACTTATATTGGTTCTGAAGAGTTCTCTTAACTCGGCTAACAAGATCAGCGCAATAAACACCTATGCCATCTCTGTCCTCACGTACTCCTTCGGGCTCATCAAATGTTCGAACACCGACCTCGAACGATTAAACAGAATCATCCATTGTAGATGTCAGGAATTTGTGTGAGTCACAAGTTATACAGTTTTGAGACTATTTTAACAGAAAGCGAGATGTTCAGCTCTACAACACTATCTGTAAAGCTGATCTTATATACACGCCCTTGAATTTTTCCTCAGAGGAGGCCTTGAGTACCATGACAGAAACCATAGAGGAATTAGAAACGCAATGGAGACAGAAAGCCATCCACGGCGAGCACTCCAAAACGTTAGATCAGCATGGAGTGGATAGTGAGGCATTCAATATTTGGCTGAGAAAGGGCGCCCTGTATCCAGGAACGGAAGGATTCGTTATTGCGATACAGGCCGGGGTTCTTAGCACCAGAAATGATCGAAAACATGTGCACACACATAATGGATGCCTTTCTGTAGATACATTCCAATGCCCGTTTTAGAAAACGAAGATTACATCTTGTATTGGGATGTTACTATCCAGATGGATCATTAGATCCGAGCCAATTGACCAGACATCGCAATGCGAGAAGGAAAAGGTGGAAGAGTCTACATAATCAGTAGAGAGAACGACGCCTCTAACAAAAGACCTTGGATAATAATAGGCCGAGTGGGGAACCTCATATGCATATAACGAACTATTACGTACGAGATACTCATTTTTGATAATAAGAACCTGTGAAAGAGCTCTTATCAATATAATGTACCAGAGGTCCAAGCTGCCAAATTCATTCCATTAATTTGTTCGATTTTTTGGGATGGTGATTACCATCTCATTAAATCAAAGTGATTCATCTTCCGGCTGCCCTGTTACCGTTGAATCTCAATGATAAAAATTGGGTGTCTTTTGAATTACTGACGTACTGACTCTAGTTTTGGTTTTAATGTATTCAAATTAAAAGGAAATGACATAGAAATCCGTTAGTAAAATTCTAAAGGAATCAAGGAAACAAGAGTGATTACATAATCGACTTATCCTAAATTATAGCTACCGCCATACTTTTTTCGCCAGGGAGAAGGAAAGAGTGGGCAAGGATTAGATTTCTCGTTTTTGGGAAAGGATCTGACTTGTCAGCTTTACTCTTTTCCCTGGACGGTGGCACTTCGCTAAGAACGGCAGTGGACCGATTAGCCGTTTCTATTCTGTGTGTATTAAGCTAATTTGTAGAATCAGCACATCCTTCACGGTAGGAAACGATTTCTGCTGGTTTTGAATTTAAATGGCTACACGTCTGCACATCGTTACGTCACTTAAATTCGTGTTCTATCTGCTGTCGATTGAAGATCCGAAAGTGTTTTACGTCCGTTCGTAGATCTTCCTGATTTTGTTTCACTTTAAATTTTCATTTTCGTTTTCTTTTTTGAATTTTGTAAATGCAGTAACACTGGTTGTTAGTTTCTCATCTAAAAAGTTAGAAGGATAAGTTGTTTGTAGTTTGAGTACTACGAATAGCTGTACACAGAATTTTCAAATGCGGGACAAAATGAATAGGAGCGGTAGATAACGTGAAATGGGTGAGCTATTTTATCTGAGTAGGAAGAAATTTCAATAGGGGCAACGCAGCTGGACCCTGGCCGTCGAACCTTGGTCTCAAAAACTGAGAAAAACTAAGTAAAAAATATCTGTTATCGGAAATTTTCTAATCAATATCGTTTCCTGTCAACAAATTAATAAATAGCGTACAGAACGAATACTTCGAAAAGTTTTCAATCTTTGGCGATTTTGTGGTTGCTAGAATGGATAATTAATTAGTGAAACAATACTGATTTTTAACCAAAGAAATTAATTTTTAATAAAAAGAATAAATATTCAACCAACATAAAACCAATATCTTCTCATTAGAATGAGAATGTAAAAAGAATTTTCAACGAAATAGTTCAATTTTCAACCAAGGCAGATGTATTTTCAACCAAGAAGATTAAGTTTCTATCAAAAAAGATAAATTTTCGACAATAAATGGAATTGTTAAATTTTCTGTTTGAAATAATTAATTTAACGAAAAAATTCCTATTTTCAACAAATTAGTTGCAGACTTAACGAAAACAGACTAATTTTTAAAACAAAAGTAGGAATCTTCAACATAAGAGTTGAATTTTCAACCGGGAAAGATTTTTGAGTCAATCCCTAATATAAAATCTCTAAACGATATTCTCGATTTCGATTGTCACGATTATATTGTTTTCGCCTGCTATGCGTGTGACCCAAGGCATCAGTGCGTTAATTGATTCAAAAGGAATTGAAATATTTTAGAGTATCTTAAAAGATTACAACGCATTTTAAAAATTTTTAAAAAGATTCGAGTGATTTAAAAATATTTACAATTTATAGAAAACTTCAAAAGATTGGATTAACGGGTTTTAAATGGTAAGAATAGTTTCAGATAATTTCAAAAAAATGTAAGGCATTTTCAAAAAATTTACATAATTTAAATGAATTTCAAAACATTTTGAAGGATTTGTAATTTTTTAGGGGATTTTAACAGATTCTAAGGAATTTTCAACTGAATATATATTTTAGGAAAATATGTTAGAGAATTTCAGAAGATGCCATGAAATTTTATATTATTTCAATAATTTGAAGAAATTTTAAAAGATTGCGCATATTGTAGTGTATTTTAAAAGAGTCCAAGGCAAGTCCAAGGTTATTTCAAAAGACTTCAACTATTTGAAAGAATTTAACAAAACTTAGAGGATTTGAAAACTTTTAGAATTTTCTTTAAGATTTCAGGGATTTTTAATTTGATTTCAGTAATTTAAATAATTTCAGAGGATTTTCAATATTCTAGAATAATTTAAAAGATTCCAAGGCATTTTCGGAAGCTTTAAAATGTTTTAAGTAATTTTTAAAGTTTTAAAAGGTCTTGAAATATCATTTAAAATATTTTTGAGTATTTAAAAAAATGTTGAAGCATTTAAAAAAAAATTGAAGTGTCAAGGAATTTAAAAAAAGTTTTAAGGATGTGAAAACTTGTTTGAAAAGTAGTTTAATTGATTTCAGAGGATTTGAAATATTTTTGAGTATTTTAGAACATTCCAAGGCATTTTCGAAAGCTTTAAAAAATTTCAACTTTCAAGTAATTTAAAAATATTTTAAACAAATATTTAAGGAATTTGAAAAGACTGTCTTTCCAAGAGATTTCAATAATTGAAAGGAATTTTAAAAAAATTGTAAAGGATTTGAGAACTTTTACAGTATTTTAAAAAAGGCCAAGACGTTTTCGAACGCTTATAAATGTTTCAAGTGATGTTTAAAGTATAGAAGGATTTTTTTATTTGAATAATATGAAAGAATTTCCAAGGATTGGAAATATTTGAGGGTGTTTTTAAAAATTACAAGGAATTTTGGAGAGTTTGAAAAATTCAAGGAATTCCAAAATATTTTGAAGGATTTTAAATACCTCATGGTATCTTGAAAGGTCCTAAGAATTTTTTATTGATTTCAGTAATTTAATGTCATTTATAGGATTGGAATTATTTTATTATTTTAAAAGATTCTAAGGCATTTTCAAGAACTTTAAAATGTTTCAATTGATTTCAAAAGATTTCAAAGGATTTTAAAACAACAAGAGTATTTCAAAAGAGAATAAGGAATATTTAATTGATTTCAGAGGATTTTAAATATTTTAGAGAATTAAAAAGATTTTAAAGCATTTTCAAGTGATTTGAAAAAAAATGCATGAGGTATTGTATCAAAGAGTTTCCTAAAATTTCGAAAATATAGGTCGATTTTATAGGGCCTATGCCAGGTTTAGGGTGTCTTAAAAGGTTCTAATGAATTTTTAACTGATTTCGGTAACCTGATAAGATTTGAAATGATTTAAAATAGTTCAGGATACTTCAGAAGATTCCGAAGCACTTTCAAGCGATTTACAAATTTTAAGGCATTCCAAAATATTTCAAAGTTGTTGAAATATCTTACGGTATTTTTAAAAGATTTCAGTAATTTGAAAAATAAATTCTAAATTTTTGAAGGATTTCCGAGGATTTCAATGATTTTTAAGGAATTTCGAAAGCTCAAAACGTATTTTAATAAATTTTCTAGGATTTCAGGTAATATCATCAGATTTCATGCAATTTCAAGGCATATTATAATATTTCAGTAGATGTCTAAGAATTTATTCACAGGAATTCATAGATTTCGTATGATTTCGAAAAGATTTAATAGAATTTGAAAGATTTTAGGATATCTTTACTCAAAAAAAAGTTCTAGTTAAAGTTACTAGACGCGTCTGGTTAAAAAATTTCTAGTTAGTTTAATCCAAAATTATGGTTAATATGACTAAAAAATTCTAGTTAATTAACTCTGGTTGATTTTTTCTGGTTAAAACTATTCTGGTTAATATTTATGGTAACAGAAGTATCGCGATCTTGCGTCGGTTGCAGAAATATGTCTTTTGTCTCATGTCGTGTTGCTGGATGGGTCAAGTGACGCTTTGTCATAAATATTCAGTAATTCTCGAACAATCGCGATTTGTTAATTGTATTTTCAGTTATATAAGTATAAATAATTATAATTATTACGTAAAATCTCAAACAAAATAGTCTTAAAGGATAGTTTTAGAAACAGACTGCATCAAAAATATACTGATTTTGCTTCGACTCTTGAATCTATCACCATTTATTAAGATATACACATATAGATTATAGAGAGATGAAATTTTAGCGAAGCGGAACATAGTTGAACAAACACAGAAAAAACAAAGTGTGAATCTAACGCTACTTTCAGGGTACCATTTCCCTGTCGATTTTTTTCAAATAACTCGAAAAAGTCACGCGATCCTAGCCCGGTACCTTTTCTGGCAGATTTTCCTTTTTAATATGTTTATACACTGCGCGCTGTTTTCTTTAAAAAATCAATTTTTTATATTTGACCAGGATTTTGAATAAAATTAAGTTTAGTGGTTTTATTTTAAAATTGAA
>CAKNWU010255050.1:0-16948 GCA_932072015.1 Andricus quercustozae | reverse complement strand
GTTTATGGGACATTTTTCAGGATATCACATATCCTGCCGAGATATCGTAGGGATATGCCAAGGATATCATTTTGTTGTGAGGGTATAGTATCACAAACTAGTGTAACCAGGTATAATTTTTATGTTTCATATGAATTGGTGCTTAAAAATAATGTTACTTTTGGTTGCAATAGTTTAAAATAATTTATGAATAAAAAATAAAGATTTATCGGAAACTAATTATATAAAACTTTTATCGTATACTTTGTCTTTGTCCAGAAAAATATGAAATTTTTGTATTTTATCCATATTATATTTTTCTAAACTTCTTTAGTTCTTAACACAAGTGGAAGAATCTATTTTGACGCGACAATTAAAAATGTCGAAACTGCACTCGTTTTCTGTAGGGGAAGCGTGCAAAAGGTACGGTTTTCAATTAACAATATTTACCTGCACAGACTCAATGTCTAGTTAAAAATTGCAAGATCTTTGTTTAATAATTTCCTATATATACAGCGACCCCATGCAATGGCAAACTTAATTCGTGGACTTTTACTTTTAGCGATTTATTTCTGATGTGAGAAGACGTTGCACCCGCTGCACATCAAATTAGTTCGGAACTAAGATCCGCGCACAGAGAGCATTAGTACCAAACTGACTGGCCTAGAAGTCAATGTGCAGAAAATGAATGTATATGAAGTATTGATTAAGTTTGGTAAAGATAGCCACTCTTTCCATATTGAATTGAAAAATCCTATACCAATTTTATTTGTTTAATAAGGTACCAATGAATTGAATTAAAGAATAAATCAATCAGTCAGCACGAATTAAGCTTGCCATTGTATCGACTAGCCGTTTTTTTAAACCTGACATATTACTTAATATTTCCTTTTTTATAATTCTTGATAGCTAAGCTATCAAGAAATACTAAAGATAATAAATAGTTTAATTATTTATTACTTCTCACAATTTATAAAAATCCAATTCGAAAAATATAAGAAAATCATTTACCACTTTTTAATATGGTTTTATGCCATTTTTATGAGCTGATATAAAATCATGAATTTTTTGCTCCATCATATAAATATGACCAGGTGATAACATTAATTATAAGATGTTATTATTTGTTGGTATACTAATCCAAAATTTGTTAAAAGAAGCTTCAACGTTTCGCCCAACAAAAAATCGGCTATAATGACTTGGTCAAAGATCTTTCTCACTCCGGAATCTTATGACTTGATTCATTAAGATGGCTATGCATATTTATGACTGAAGAGGCCCTTCGTCGAAGGGCGAAACGCTGAAGTTTCTTTTAATAAATTTTGGACCAGTATACCAACAAATAATAACATCTTATAATTTCTTAAAGAAAGATAAAAATGAAATTGTTAAAATAGATTTTTTTCATTTTATTCGTTAACACAAATACGCAATAAACATGAAATTAAAAAACCAATTATTGTAAAGATCTCTCTGGAATGTAATTACTAATATGCTATAAAAAAGTATAATTGACTACGGATGATGGTCTCTAGGCTAGGCTATTATGCTCGAAATTTACTCGTTTTGTCCAACTGGGCATCAGTAGTGCGAGTAAGGCTATGGTCAGCCGTTGCGTGTTTTCTCAGGCGTCAGTCGTCCGGATGTAATATTTTTATTGAACAAATGAGTATACTTGAATCTTATACGTGTATTTTGTCTCTTTTAAAGAATGGAACAAGTCAAGAAGGAAAAATATATTGTCAGCACTCGACAAGAGTTACTGAGAAATGAACATTTATCTTCAAAATTGATGAAATGGGCACTTATTTATAAAATTATATTTAACCATTTTTTAAAATAAAAATGGTTTATTCTTCATAAGCATGGCTGCTAACTGTCAAATTGATCTTAAAATTGTTATCAAATTCTCTCTGTATTAATTATGTTACAGTCATTTTTTCCGAGGTAAAAAAAGTATTGTGGAAATACCTAATTTTGTGGAATTCAAGTTTCTATTTGAAGGATAGTAAATTATCCAAATACATGAAAAAACTTAATGAGATGTATAGTTTTTTTTAATCTGACCGTAAATCTCTTCTTTCATAAAATATTTGAAAGTTTTAAAAAATTGAGATAATTCTTACCTTCCTAAGCGGAAAAATTATACATAGTCGGAAATTTTATAGATAATTTTGATTTGTTTTATACATTTTTTGTATAAGGCAAATTTAGATTAGACGTAATTTCTTCCACTATGTATAAACTATATATATTTTTTCCGCCTATAAAATATTTGATTGAGCTCTTTGGAAAGAATGTGGAATTCAGATCAGATTCAAACTCAAAACGCCTTACGATTTGAGCGCAGACCCGTAGCTAATTTAAAAGCTATTTTCACGCGAAGAACGACCATTGAATATTATCTATTCAATCTTTATATATTAAATTTTTATCTCCTCTATTTTGATCTTCCGTTTATTCCAATTGAATTATGTTAATTCTGCCTTCGCTTCCAGATTCTGAAGTCTAAAGGGTTGTTTTACATAATCCGGTAGCAAACCAGATTTTTAAATCAATGAATATGCCAGAGTATATATTTCGTGTATTTTCATCAAACTAGTTAAGTACTTTAATGAATTTTTCGAATCTCTGTTTTATCAGTACTATACTACTTATAATTTAACTACTTTTCTTATATCATATTAAGAATATTTAACAAGGTCAAAAGCCCTAAAAAACGAGACAATCTAATTTCTCGTATCTTTAAACAGGTTAGTAAAAAGATCGATTAAGTAAGCAACGATGCGATTAATTGCATCGTTACCCACTCTATTTTTATTCAAGCGAGATTTTTATACCTCTAAGTGCCATGTTTTTTATATAAAAAATTTTCTTTACAAATTTGGTCTTTAAAACAGGAAAAAACTACCTGTAGGTCAAAAAACAGATTTTTTTAAGGAATTCTTTTCATACCATGTCATTTAAGAAAATATAAGCAACAAAATGCAACAATAATTATATAGGTAATATATAATAAAAACTAAACGTGAAAAGTTAATTTTCCAGCGTTAATGGCTTTTAAATTCTCGAATTCAACATTTATTTTGTTTATTACAGGAGAACACCCCGCGGCTATTCAGCGAGGAAAGAGCTCAATTCCAGGTTGCTGTGAAGTTCTCTGGTGGTTGGCAGGAGGAGTGACATTGACTAAAAATAACAGTAATCGTCTGTTAATTTTCGTCCTTACAGCCATGATGGTCGTTCTCACCCAAAGTTTTTTACCCTACCCTGCAAGTGCAGTGCCGCGATAATCAAGAGGCTTTCACAAATCGAACAATAATCGATCGATAATCAAGCAATATATCGACTAAGTTTTTCAATCTCGACGCTTCTCGGGAATAAAACTGTGTTATCTGTCTAGAAAATGCCCGAAGGACCTTAAATTAATATTTTTCAAATATTAATAAAAAGGTCCGATTTCACGGACTGCGGTATTCATGAGACTGGAAGTCAGGTTCTTGGATGTATCGTGCAACGAAGGACAAAACGCCCAAGAAGCTTCGGCAATAATAATTAATGGTAAAAAGACTTATGAGGAGTGTGCAAGGAATAAGATTGAATAAAAGTACGACAAGAGAAAATGATAACTGTGGAAAGAAATAAGAAATTAAAAAGTTATGAGGAGATGCTTAATATTAAGGGTACCCAACTTCCATGCAAAAAAGCGTTTTGTATGAACCTTATTGTTTTGTATAAATATATTGGGTCCTTGTTGATTAAACAGGAATCGAGATGTTGAATAGTTTATTTTTTAAATTCAAGTATCGTAGAGTAATTTTAATTGCAATTCTATTGCATTTCAATCCCTGCTAAGTATTTTTATACTCTTTTTATTTTCCTCAAATCCCCAATTTTTTAAATACAATAAATCGAAAAACGAAAATGTAGTTGGACACCGCATTTTCAAATCTCGAACTTTATTTCAGATTCTACAATTTATTTCACAATATTTTTTTTATTCTTTATTAAATGAAAAAGCTACTCAATCGCGAGTGCCTTTTAATGTAAATTCTTGCTTATCCAATAAAAGCTACCAATAAGAATTTAAAAATTGGTTCAAAATTAATTATTCTTAAATTCTGCACTAACGTTTTTTAAAATAATATCTTTAAAAAAACGGATTGTCAAGGCAATTGACTACATAGATTCAAAACTGCAATATTTAAGGGTAGAAAGTAACGAATTTAATTAGCTTTAGGACGGCTCGATTGTTAAGGTGTAATTTTGAAAATGAAATTGAAGTATGGTACCCTCGAAAAAGAACGGAATTCTTACGCTTTAATCTAAAAACAGTCTGATCCGGCCGCTAGTGAGAAGTGATTTATCCTCGGATTTATCTAATTTTCTGATTCCCAGTGGCGTAGGCAATTCGAAATGCTACTCACGATCAGGCATGCTAAGATATCATGTTTAAGTGATTGCTCATTTGTATGTGATAATTATTGACGGAATCAGAACGCCGCAGTACACCTTTTCCGCATCGCTGTACAATTATGTTAATAAGACACTGCGGTAGGACGTATGTGGGCCGAGAACGATAAACTACTTGAGCAAACGTGAATCGCATAAAAATTATTCCTGGAACTTCCATTGCCACTTCTGCCTTTCATCCCCTTCAGTAAATTGAAATATTCCTGTTTTAAAAGTGCTTCCCATTCAAATTAGCTCTTGAAGGAATGGACTTTTAGGTCACTTGAAAAAAACCTTTTAGATATTTTTATGAGAACTAATTTCAAAGATAAACTGTATCTATTTTATTTTACTTTCCTCATTTGTTTTAAGACAACTTTTCCAATTTTGTTTAACACCTTTTATTTTATGGTGCATTATTCATTACCAGGGCTTACTCTATTGTAAAAGATTGATAAAAAATTAGATTATTTTTTAACGCTTCAATGAGCAATAATATTTATACTATTGAATAATTCAAATTATAAATTATTTCAAATTTCAAGCTTCGAATGAAATTGTATAATTACGAATACTTCCAATCCAAAATGGGTTGAAAAGAAAATCAATTTTTAGTCATTCCATTTAAGTGTTAAGTGTTTTTATCTTAGCATTGTTTCATTTTTTACGATTAAAATTAAAATTGTTCAATTTATTACGATGCCAAAAGAAGAGTTTGATGAAGGTTTTGAATTTCGATGCCACTAATCGTAAGCTAAATGTTTTTATTTTTAATTGTTTCAAATTTTATATTTTTCTCTTCGAAAGAATTGTGATTATTTACGAAGTGTCTATTTGTCCAGCTTTTCCAACAAATGGCCCTGGCGGCACGGAGAGATTCACCTTCCATTTTAAAGCTCCGCCAATCAAAATTCCAAGATTTTCACTGTTCGTCTATCAAACTGAACGACTGGCCACGGACAATTTTTTCGTTCGAAGTTACACCGTTAGTCATTCAATTCTGTCTTCTTTAAAAATAAAATTATGAACTATTTCAAATCGTACAATTTTTATCGTGAAAATTTCATATAAGGTAACGGAATCATATCCCCGGGGGGGGGGGGAGAGCATTAGTCGAGGAAACAGTTAATTGCTTCTAATCTAATACATCAATCTTTTATTTTTTTACTAAAAGTCATTACATCATTCTCAGTTAAGCTTCTGAATCATAAAAATTAAATGAACGTGCAAAAATAGTGTAAATAGAAAGAATTTTATCATCCACCTCGAAAAATAGGATCCCCGTCGGTAATTGGTTCCTATATCGTATTTCATATATTGAAGTTTTCATTTTTAACGTTTTTTTACCAAAATGCTCTCAATAAATTTTTTTTATTATTTTTAATTTCTTCTGTTTGGTAGTTTTGCACTTGAGGATGGTAATCGCTCATTTCTGCAATCTTTAAAGTTTTTATCGTTCAATTTTCAACGTTATCAGTTTGACATTGTACCATTTTGAACGTTTGAGTTCAAAAATTAAGAACTGTGTCCGATCTTAAAAATTGATGACTATTTAAATATGTTTAATTCTTAATCGTTCAAATGACAGATTATTACATTTTTAATGCTTCATTTTCAAATAATTCAATTTGACACTCTGCATTTTGACAATGATGTATTTTGCAAATCTGATTAAGATACAGTTGAAAATTAACAATGTTAAAAGTTCAATATTTATAGATACTTGTTTAACTAAAAAAGAAAATATTAGTTGTGTGCGTCTCGCAAAATTGAGAGAAGAAGAAAAAATGTTATTACCTGCAATTAAACTTTTTAGCTGAAAATTTTCCGTATACAATACGACCTGGTTTTTAAGTACACATTTATTACGAACAGTTTTTACCTCAAGACGTAAAACAACGTAACTTTTGAACAAATTTTTCTTTCCCTTTTCTTCATAATTTTATTTTCCCATAAGTTTTTAAGTTACAAGTTTTGACGCAAATCAGCCCAAATAAATGCAATTAGCTTATAAACTTTATAGCGTTTCTTCTTCTTTCGCGTGTTACTCTTTTGATTCCTAGTTCTTTTTCCGTGCTTCGAAAGTGTAATTTTCCTTTTTGTATAACTAAAGTTTCTCAGAGAAAATAGTACAATAGTAGCCTACGCCACTGGCCATTGTTTTTCCACTCATCGATACGTCTTCGTAACTCCTCGTAAGCCGTAAGGTGTTCTGAAGAAGCAGCAGAGCCAGAGTTGCGCTACGAGCTCATAACGTCTTCTAACTTCTTTTTTTATCTCCCGCCATCCCTCAATTAATCTACCGAATAAACTTTAAAGTTCTACCCCTTTTCCAGTCGTATATTATTTCTGAGCTCAGCTTCTCGAGAAGAGCCGTCCTGAACATGCTTTCGCCTCCGTGAACTTCTACAAGGAAGAGAATCGATTTTGCAATTAGGTACGCCATGATGCTTCCGTTCCTTACCGGGGAATTTCAATTCAACGACGTTTCCCTGTCGGTAGACTCAAGTCGTAAGTGGAAATTTCGTTTTACTCAAATTCAAAGCTTTCATCATCAATTTCATTTTCACACCACTCACGGCTCTTCACATTTCGTCCTCAATTTTATTTCATTTTTCACTTTTCAACATTCTTTGGCAAAATATATTCAATTACGGGAATGTGGGAGGAGCACAAACAAATATTAAAAGTTCTAATATTGATAATAAAATGTTTCCACATATTTTAAAGATATACTTGCATTAAAAGTTGATGGTTTGAAATATTTTAACTGGAAAGCCTACAATTATTGTAACACTTCAATTTAGAAATTTTCAATTCAAGTTATGCCGACGAAAAGGGTTACATCTTGAAATATTTCTAATTTACAAACTAAATTGATATTTTTCACTTTTTAATATTTTCAATTATTATATTTTTGATACTTTCGATGGATCCCGCACAAAATGTACGGAAAAGGCCTTTCTGTCAAAGTTCGATTTTTTCTGCTACTCGTAATACTTATCAAAAATCGTAGTGAGGCAATTTTACCGAAAGGCTTCTTCTGTACATTTTGTATCACGCCGAAAATCAAGTTTATGGAAAAAAATTGTCTATGCTTTCAGTAATTGAAATTATATTGCCAGTCATGTCTTATGAAAGAAAAAACATTCTTCTGTATGAAAAATGCTTAAGACTTACGAAAAATAATTGTTTTAAAAATATTTGTTGCTGTTGAATTTTTTCCTACTGTCGCTTCTTACGATTTTTTTATATAGTTGAATTATAATAAACCGTAGATTATTTTTTCGAGAAAAACATTTCCAATTTTGAAATTAGGTAAATAATCCTCAAGTATATTCAAAAATTGTTTGAACGATAGAATATATACAATAGCCATAGAAAAATGTACTTTTAAAATTGGA
This sequence comes from Andricus quercustozae, assembly GCA_932072015.1. Classification (NCBI taxonomy): domain Eukaryota; kingdom Metazoa; phylum Arthropoda; class Insecta; order Hymenoptera; family Cynipidae; genus Andricus; species Andricus quercustozae. Next base: position 9,113 of record CAKNWU010255050.1, on the reverse strand, counting down.
AACGATATAGTTTTAGAGAATCTTTCTCCTGAAAAAAAGGCATCGTTTATTGAAATGTAACAAATTCTCAAAAATTGGTATGAAGCGATAGTAAGAAAAAATTTAGTTGCATTTGATATGACATCATTAGAAAGATTATGTCGATTATTAAAATCATGGACAAACTATTTTTTCAGAGATCTGACTTTTGGCATGTTGTTCAATTTCATAAATTGTCATAATTAAGTTTATTTTATTTTTATTAAGTTTATTTCAAAAAAATATCCTACATAGGAAAACAGTTAATTATTGAACGGAGTAAATTAAATCTGCACTGCAAGAGACTATTGAATAAAAATGAAAAACGCATTCAGCTCTGATTTAAAGTATTTTTGTTTAAATAAATATCAAACCTCCCCAATGGCGATTTTGCTCCGGTTTTAAAACGTTGAAAGCTTTCAGCATAAATTCAATATTATTTATATCTTTTACTTTTTCAATTTAGATACACATTTTTCTCTTAAATTTCATCAAACTTTCAATTAAGTTCTAATTTCAAATAATTATCATTGGAAACGATTTTTAATTAAATCTAACCGAATGTTGCACTCTAAGTAACATCGTCAAACAATTTTTATTTCAAGGCATCAACATTTTTTTAAATTGCAATTGATAATTTAATCTCCACTGATTTTTTAATATTTTTCCAATAAATTTTAATTTTAAATAATTTCAATGTTGAAAGCATTTCAGGATTTCGATTCGAAATTGTATTGAAACTTCGCTAATTTCCTCTAATAAGCTTTTTCCTTATATTAATCTGCTTTTTTAAATTAACATATCTGATCACTATTATCATTTATCCGATATTTCATATTCCAATATCGCACTTTTAAGTTTTCCAATATTTTTCATCGAATGCTGTTGAGTTCACAATTAATTCAGATATCCAGAAATGAATTTGGATTTCGAGTAAATGAATTAAAAACTCCCTTTTATTTCAAATATGATATGTACATAAAAGGAATACAATTTTTAATGATTTAAAAGGATTTTAATTAAACTAAATAATTAGTTTCTATTTGAAAGAATGTCAGGATAAAACCAGTTCAATTTAAAAAAAGAATGAAAAGCGACGGAACATCATAAATATAGAGCTACAATGAACCCGTTTTTTCAACCTTTAAAATAATGTATAGCCTTCTTCAGAGTAATAAAATTCCTCCTTATGAAATCCGATATTTCCAAATCCAATCTTTTCAGTTTCTACCAAAGCTTTGCTCCGCCTTTTATTGTCAAGTTTTCGCCGTTTTGGGCTCCTTTTATTACAATTGACTTAATTATAATTTAGTCCAAGATTTATTTTTAAAATGATTCCAAAAGTTATTAATTCGTAAAGCAAATAAAGGAATATTAACATTTCCCATGAGATGCAATATATTTTGTGCGTAAAAACTTTCTTCCAATTTAAGAATTTAAAATTTGAACTGGAATAGGTTGTAACTTTAACATCAATATTATATTTGAAACTGTTAATTTTAGACTGTCAATTGCCAAATCTCGAGAAGCTTGAATTCAACAATCAAAGAACAATTGTAAAATCCAGGCTGCGAACGTTTAGATAATTTCTAGTTAGTATGAAACTGAAAAGTTAAAATTAAAATTTCGCAATTGCGATCAAATTCCAAAAGAAATTGTATGGAAATAATAAAAAACTGAAAATGTGTGAGAAAGCTTCTTGCAAAAGACGATAAGATTCCACGATTCATGTAATTGTCTGTAAATAAACACTATACATACATGCCGTTGATTATGATATGCCATACGTGTTATATTAAAATACCGTTATTGTGTCATAATTTGTGGATCGTCAAAGCATTTGCACGACCGCCTGTGCTACCCGGTTCCAAACGGACAAAAAATCAATTAGTTGTAAAAGAAAATTTACAACGACTTTTAGTTTTAAGAAAGCTACGAAAAGGAAGCTTCATACCTTTTCTTTCAACAAGCCATCGCCTAGCTTACTAATAATATGTATATAAATATCATTTCCTTCCACACCTTACAATAAAATTGATGTATATAGGAAAGCATATCGTACCTGTCATAAACACTTTTTAGCATTTATTTTTCTCTGATAGAGAAATATCATTTGTTGCTCATAAAAAGGCTCTCAAAATTTTATAGGAATTTAAATTTTCTGAGGGTAAAAAATTGGAAAAATACTACAATAAAAGTGATTTAATGATTTACTATCTGGAAAGTAATTTCGACATTAAGAAATGAAATTTAGAAACTGAAATTTAGGAAATAAAATTTGCATAGTATCCGACAAGAGAATTAAATTGAGAAATTTGAATTCGTTCCCGAAGTGAATGTTGAAGTTTGTCGATCCCAGAAAGGGTAGTAACGCCACTGGTATAGAAAATAGGCACGAATTCGAATTGCAAATTACGTTCATGTATATAAGGATGGCTGTGAGGATAGCACAGGCTGGCCACGCGATGGGTGTAACAATAATTAACGCATTAGCGTAAGTCGTAATAGGTAAATGAAGATGGATAAATAATGTCCGATTTGATATGTATAATAATAATAAAAATAATAATAAAAATGCACCGCGACGTGAGACACAATAGATTCGTTCGACTGACTACTCAAAGTTGTTGGTTCAGCGATGCATTTTACTGTAGCGAAAGGGTCGACTGGGACTGCAATTAAAAAAAACACACCAATTTCATCCCATTCAGTATTTCCATTATTATCAATCTTATCGGTCAGTTAAAGGCTACATTTTGCCTTTTTAATTTTTTCTTCAAAAAGACACAACTGTCGGAAATATTTTATTTTTATAAGAGTTTAATTTTAATCGCAGATTCCTGTTACCGACATTTACCGACTGGAGTCCTTAGTAGACCTGATATCTTTTAAGCTGATTTTTTACCCAGGGATTAACCATTCTTGAAATCTGGTGTACTCATTCCATGACATCTCCTGAAATCCCTTGAGCCATTTTCAAATCTTTTAAAGTCACTTGAAACCCCTTTAATATTATTCGTCATCCCGTAAAACCTTTTGAAGTCTCAGTATATTTCATGAGAATTCCTCAAAATTCTTTTATATCCTTGGAAATCTTTCCGAATCCCCTGAAATCTTTTGAAATCTTTTAATATCCAGGATTTCATAGGTAATAAAATAAATCACATGAACAAATTTGAAATCTTTAATATCCTTGCTATACTATGAAACCCTCGAAATCCTTTGAAATCCCATATAATCTAATGAATACATTTTTTAAATACATTTTTTAAATTTCTTAAAATCAGTTTTTTTCTATTAAATCTCCTCAAATTGTGTTAACAAATATATTATTTTTGAAGAATATATAATATAAAAAAATGTCCAGTATGGACGTTCAAAAGCAAAAAGAAATCATTTTCTCTTTTAATATTCCTTCAATTATGTTTCCAGTGATCTGATACGATGTCAATAAAAGTATAGAGTGATCATTTGTTTATATAATTTTATTAAAAATCAACAAATAATATTAAATGCCAGATTTTGATTTTTGATCACACTACATATCATTCGCAACATAATCTCCATTTGTTTATAAAATTAAAAATAATATCAAACGACCAATTCTCATCACAAGTTATCACAGGGAAGATGATTTGAGGAGAATTAAGAGAAATAACCATTTTCTTCTGCCCATAAATGTCTATGGTATGAATTATTTTTATAAAAGTTGTTTACAAAATTTAAAAAAAATATCGGATGACAAAAATCCATTAATTCATTTCAAAAATCCATCATGTTGATTATTTATCAATTTCATTTGCATATAATAATTAACACCACAACTGACAAATTTGTTTTGTTTCAAATACACCCGCGCATTATATTCAAGCGATACTCAGAATTAGAATTAGGTATTTTCACTTCAACCACCAGCTAACTTCACTTCGTTGATTGATGTGGGGAAACAAGGGACCAAATGCATGGTCAAAGCTTTATTTTTGTAATATCTTCGTAATGAATGATGATTATTATCATTTTATTATGTCATTAAATAGATCTTAAAAAATAAAAACTATTTTTCCCATACACTTATACAGAAAAAATTAGTTTTTACGAAGGTATTAGCAAAATAAGGCAAAAATGTACCGAATCCCATGCATTTGGTCCCTTGTTTTCCCCCTCAGCAATCAACGAAGTGAAGTTAGCTGACGGTCGAAGTGAAAATACCTAATAGGTGTAAAAAAACTGAAAATCAAAAACAGCCTCGTACTGAAAAATTTCATTTTTGGTCCCTTATAACTTTTGCAAAATTTGAAATAGATTGATCAATCTCCTGAAATTCCACAGGGAAAAGAAGATTTAAAAAAATCTTAATTCTCAGAGTTTTGCCAAAATTTCAAATTTTTTTTCATAATCTACATAATATGCCCAATTTTCCAAAGTCGGGTAAGATTTCAATATTTTTAGTTTTTCTAGGGGGTCGTTCACATATTACGCAACGCGTTTTTTCTTTGTTTAAATAAAGACGAGAATAAAATTGCCTTGAAGTCAAGTGGTATACAACGATATAAACAAAAGAAAAACACGTTACATAATATTTGAACGATCCCTATATCTAATTCTTAAAAACGTCATAAAACTGAAATAATTTTCAAAACCTTTTCTAACTATTCTACAAATTTGTTGAGCACGTACAAAGTAAAAAATGTAGGATTACAAATTATTTTAGAGTTTTGAGGTTTATACAAATGAGATTATGGACTAAAAAATCTAAAAATAATGAAATCTTACCAGATTTGTTGAAATCGGGCATATTATGTAAATCATGAAAACAAATTAATATTGGCGATTTTTGCAAAACTATAAAAATTAAAAAAATCTTAACTTATAATTTTTTCTTACCGAACCGCAAAATATTGATCGATCTATTTCAAATATTAAATAGGTGATAAGGGACCCAAAAAGACAGTTTTAAGTGCTATTGACAATAACATAAAAGTTTAAGCAAACAAAAATTGAAAATTGCCCACACAGATCTCTTTAAAGTTGAATGAAGAATTTTTCTGAAAGAAAAATTCAAAATCGTGAAGAATTGACTTCTGGCCGTTCTACATTGATTGATTAATTTACCATCTAATGTCGATAACTTCGGTAAGGGAAGTCTACCAACAGAAGTGTTAAATTTAAACTTTATTTTTTAATTTAGATACAAAAATGTTTCCGACAGAGGATCTTCTTTAAAGAATCGAAAGTCTCGGTCGTTCCTTGAAGAAAAAGATCGTATGTATTGTTGTATAGTAACAACATTGATTTTTTGTACCGACGTCTGATGTAGAATTTAAGTACCGACGCCTTATAAGTTGTTTGCTTCGTAAATGTGTGTTACTGAGCGATCCTGATTTTTCTGTTGTACATTGGAGCCCGATCCTGATAACCGTTTTACGATATAAGTTTTACGGTAGTTTAGTACTTAGCGAGCTTTGATAATAATTGATTCAGTGAATTATTCATCTACCTCAAACACACAAGCACGATCGAATGCATCACTCCTCTCATTATAGTAACAGCACATCAAATATGAGAATATGCATCGGATATCTTTACACTAAATTTGGGTCAACGATTTTCACACTTTCGTAGAGATTGATACTTAATTGCAACGAGAACTTAAAAAACACATCCAAAAAAACATTAACATCTAATTACGAATTTCCGAAAGTCTGTAATTAAATTAACATCTAGATTGATACTTCAAGTAGTAAGGTAAATGTCCCAGTAATCGTGATACTTGCTTATAATTTGAATATATTGTTAACAAAATATGTTAAAAGTAACATTTAATGATAAAACCCACTTATTTTTAACATTTTATAATAGCAAATAGAAATCACATTCATTCGAATTAAATAAAAAGCAAGAAAATTGGCATCACGATTACTGGGACGTTTTCCTTATTTATAGATAAGAGATTTTGTTTAGGGAAATTTTTGTTTTGTACAAAATTGCAATTCTTTTATAATCTCAAATTCTCAATATAGAAATTTCATTACTTAAATTAGATGATTATTATAATTAATATTTCATGCATGACTTGCAAATCTTAAATAATTTTTCTGACAAATTCAATATAATATAATATTTTGCTCTGAGGAAATTATTTTGAAGAATATAAATTTGCAAATGTTGAAAGTAGTTTCAAAAAAATTATGATCTTATTTAATTGAGAAAATAAACAAATAAAATAACTATATAAACTAAGAACACAACTTTTTAATTTGTTTACTCTCAAAAGATTTGGGCAAACTTTTTCCTAAATTAAATTTGTATATTTATTCAAACAGATATTCAGTTGGATTATTCTGACTACAATTAAAAAAATGTTGCAAACGTTATAACCATGCACGCCAGTTTAGAGTCATGGAAATGAATGTTTAAATCCAAGTATCGTGTCCAAACATTTTTTAATAAATATAAAAAAATGCGTATGTACAACAACCATAAAGGAAAATAATTAACGAAAAATATTTGACAGTTGAATTGTTTTCTATGAGTAATAACTAGTAAAATTAAAAAGTAAAATTGATGAGATGAATATTTACTTATTTTATGAGCCTAGTTTGGCGAGAGAGAGAGAGAGAGACCTTGAGAGATTTCTCACTTTTTTCTCATTTCTTTTTTATCTTTTAACAAAGTTCTCAGGACGCAGACAGTTACGTCGACCCTCCCGTCCGCTAGTGTTTCATTTCGACGTATTTTTGTCGCGAATTTTATAATAGGTGCGAAAAATGCTCTCACAGTATGAATGTCGAATTATATGTCGAAGCCTCGTTGTTGTTCTGGCGTGTCTACTACTATTGCAATTTTAATCACTATTATTAAACATGTAAAAACTGAGAAATTTATGCGCGAACTTCCACTCTACGAGCGTTTATCGTTTTTCAAAGTTATTGCGTTTACAATAGCGATAGATTTAATCAATCGTTATCGAACTCTGCTTATTTGTCTACTCGTCGAATTTCATCTTTTATAAAAGAAAAAAAGAGTACCTTCGGACAGACGAATAAGCAACGAGTTATTTTTCAAATGCATCGTTCCGCGGATTTGACTATTTTTCATAATGTGAATTCACTTGAAATCGAAACAGTGAATACAATCAAAAGAAGTCTAGTCTAGTGTAAACTTTATTGGTGGAAAAAGGCCTTAATCTTTATCTGTCTGTGAAGGGGTATTAAAAAATTGTATAAAATAAGGGGGACAATTTAGAATATAGAGGATATGAAAACGAGCTTTCCCGCTCTCAAGCAGAAACACAAAAAAATTATTTAAAAAGTATCTTAAATCCGTGAAATGATGCCAAAACAATTTACAGAGATGACATCAGAGAATGAAAGTGAAAATGGACAGCAAAGCGAAGAAAATGAGAACAATGGGTGTTTGAGAAAAGGAATAAATGTTACAAATTAGTCATTAAATTACAAAAAACTTTGTTATATCTACATTTGTAAAACATTCTGATACTGAGTTACGCCTGAATTTTTATGATAATAAGTATATATGGTTTAATGTACTTATTATATATTTATTACAATGAATATTAATTGTTTCGAATAAGAAGCGGATTTAAAGATTATTTTATGAATGTTATAAATTAAAGTAATTTTAATACAAAAAAAAATAATTTAGCTATTATGAAAACTGTTGCATTTTGCAAAATGAATGCCCTTTATTCAAAATTCAGATGTCACTTGAGTATCAGAGCTAAGCCTGTAAAAAAATTTCAGAATACGAGATCAAGTCTCGTTTTCAATTTTAACTTCTGTCAAAACGGGGGCAAAGAACAGTCCAGCTCTATGTGTGTAAACCCATACAGCTTAACGAAGAACACTATACTATAAAATTACGGGATACTAAATAAAAGTAAGCCAGACCGTTAAAAAGTGTTTACGATACGAATTTAATTATTTTCCCCAATTTATTTAAGGATTTTTTCTTTATCTAAATATTCTAAACAGAAAAATTGAAAAACAGATAATTAAAAAAGTATTATATTTTATTAAATCTATAGAGAAATATTAAGTTTGATTCATGTTATCATCACAAAACGCTTAAACTTATTTCATACAAATTCTGGAACTGACTTTACTTGAAAAAACAGTAACAAATCTACTCTGACTTTTTGCTCTGGTCACGAGACTTCAAACAGTTTAAGACTATTCGTTGGAATGAAACCAGATAAAAAGCTCCAACAATCCTCAGCAATCCCATCAGCATTGACTGCATTAATACTTCACACCAGGATGTAAAGGGCGACATTCCTGCAGCAAGAGTCGTCAAAATGAAACTCTCGAAGCCGATTATTGAAAAAAACTTCCCAGCCTGTGAAAATGTTTTTCATTAATTTCAATATGCAATGAAACAAGATATTGAAACTCAGTGAACAAATTGAACCATAGGGATTCTTTTTGACTAATTTGCTTTCTATGCTTTCAAAGGGGGCTTTCGACTTCTTTTCGTCAAATTCCCTCATCAGATTACCTATTACATTTGGCAGAATTTAAAGTGGTTTGTCCGAAAATAGTCACGTTTTTCGGAACCAATTATAGATTAATATGGAAAATAAATTATAACAAAGTTTAAAAAAAAAGGGATTATAAGCTTGTCTTAATTTCACATTTTTGGAAAAAAGATGGATCTGTTTGATGTCGAAACATGTTGATATTTAAATTGGATTAGCTAACTGAAAAATAAAAGTTATCACAGTTAAGTTAAACAAACTATATTAACTTCTTCTTATTTTTTGGATAGTTAATCCAATTTAAATATCAACATGTTTCTACATCATACAGGTCCATCAATTTCCAAAAATGATAAATTGAGACAAGCTTATGACTCCTTTTTTTAATACTTTCTTTTCTATATTTACCTATAATTGGTTCCGAAAAAACATGACTATTTTCCGACGAACAATTTTTTAAATTCTGCAGAATGTCCGATTCCGAAACGTTATTGTACAATTGTGAATAAATAGTCTGAAAGAAGTCGAAAAAATAAGGTTTCCTTATAAATTAATTCCAGAATATTTTACACAACCACCGCAGGGTCTCACTGGGAGC
>CAKNWU010254953.1:0-10277 GCA_932072015.1 Andricus quercustozae | reverse complement strand
CGATGAAAACGCAAACGCTTTCCGTTAATTTCTTTTAAAGTTGCATGCCCTGCTTCATTTGTGGGTGGAGGCCGAATTCAGGTTTTCTTCTTTACCTTTAATTCATTTTATTCTTTTGCTTATTATTACAATATTATCATTTTGCATGCCGGTTATTTGAGTTTTTATCTTGCATATTTTCGTAAACGTATTGTCGTCTGTTTGTGATTTGAAATATTTTTTATTTTATTTTCATAAAACTATAATTTGCATTCTTATAATTAGTAAAAATGAAAATGATTCACGCGAAAAGGCACTATTGAAATATATAACACCGATATGTCGAATGAAAGGAATATGCGAGAGTGAGTGCGTGTGTATGACTTTCTTCTTCTTGAAGTTAAAACGGGCAATGGAAATTCATGTTCAATATCTTTTTCTAGGAACCCCTCAGGTGGTTCAGGCCTTAGTGAAACTGGGTCTTTGGACCGAGCTAAGGCGGCGCTGGAGCGCCGGAAAAAGGCTGAAGATGGCACGGGAAATCCTGCCATGTGCAGAGTTGAAGTCACGAGACCTAATCCTGATTCTTTAATAGACGAATTGCTAAAAGCAACCAATCTTGAACAGTCGGTCCTGGAGAGCAATGAAAGTAAGCATATAAATCTGTACTTGTTATTCATGGCGTCTTCCGCGAAAACGCATTTTTTCTCAGAAACATGTTTAATTCTTACGCTAAAGGAAGTTAGCATGCTGAGAACAAAATTCACGCTTTTCCTGAAAAAAAAGACGTTAAATTTCTGTTAATTCTGTAAGCTTTTAAATTCATTATGTCAAAAAACAAGAACTTGATCGTCTACGAAACATGTAATTTTTCACAGGAAAAAGGGCGACTCTAATATTTCCGCTTTGAGAAAAACAAAAGTTCCACATGAAGTTATTAGTATTTGAATTTTGAAGGCTATAATTGACATAATAATAATTTTTGTTTTCATGATTGATTGCAGAATTTTTTTAATTTAATTCGTTTTTCTTTTTTAATATAAATTTGGTGGTGCCCGTAAAACATTAATATTTGACGGTTTAGCAATTTTATTATATTATTATAATTGAAAGGATTTGTGGAGTAAATATTAAACATATTGTATCGCTTTCTGCTCGGAAAGTTTCTAAATTTAGGTAGTTTTCACATTGAAAAATTTAAACTTCGAGATTTCAAAGTGAAAAATCCTCAAACCTAAAAAGTTGTATAATATTGAAAAATTTTGTTTTCTTATTTTCGATGTGCACTCTGTTACATATCTTTATTTCCTCTTAACACCTATTTTATACTCAGAGGTAATTAATATTTATTCTTATTTTCAGCATCTGGTCTGCAGTTGTTCATAGCAAAGGACGGTACGACGGCGCTAGGAAGTCATGAAGTTAAGAGCCAGATGCCAGCAGGGGTTTTCAAACAGGTGGTAATGGAGGAAAACAACAGGTAGCACGAAGTTACCATGTCACGTCGACATTATCCAAGACAAACCTCCTCTACGTTCTCGTTAGCGCTAGTGCCTGAGCTCGTTTACGAAACTTGTGAGCCTCGGTAGTATCGATGAGGCGATAGGCTTGGGGTAAAAAGTCAACCTTAGGAGACTTCGACTCGAATACGCCAACTATTTCTTATTCAGACGCGCCCATACGGTGTTTAGCTTTTTTCGACCTGGTCTCGCTTTCGGCCTCTGAAATGTGTTTCATACAAAAGCGCATTTATTAGTTGTATTAATTTATTAGATGTATTAAGTAGCTGTCGATTAGTTCGCATTAAAAATGGTGGACCACTAATATTTTTACATTCGTTTTAACTAAAAATTGTTTAAGAAAATACTTCAGACCAACGATTTAAGTTTGAGATACAACTTAAGTTGAAATGTTTTAAAGTTAGGTTTTCAAAACCTACCATACATTTTCTAGTTGAAACGTTTTTAAGTTTCAAATACTTTAACTTTCAATTGCTAATTCAATTAATATACTGTTGCAAATGTAGAGATTAGTACAGAGAAGTGAGATCCAGAGCGAATCGTTTAACATTTCACAACGAAGCTCCATCGACGCTGCTTACTTAGAGCGCAACGAAAAAGGCTCGTAATTTCATAATTAATAAAATGGCGTGCGTAGCCAAGAGTAACTTTACTCCTAAGTCAAGACGTGTTACGAGGGATAAAGAAATTAATACAAAGCATGTAAATACAAAGAAAATCAGACAAGTCTGCTTTAAAAGAAAATAAGTCAAGCGATGGACTTGCGCAAAAACGCATAGGTATACATATTTTCTTCCACAAAGCCGAAGCACAAGAATTATCGTCGTGCTTCAAAAACAGGAGCATTAGTCAATAATTAGTCTAAATATTAAACTGTTAACGAGAGAATATTAGTTATTAAATAAATTAACGAATCACAACGTGGTCAGATGCGAAGAAAGTTATAAACGTTGACTACCGTCGATGCTGCAAATGCACCAACGCTATTCTTTCTTGCCAAAAACAATTACTTCGCATATTTTTGTTTTTCTCTCGAATTAATCCCTTTCTAGGATTTCTTCTCTCCTCCTAATGTCTACATTGTCATTTCTCCAACTTTCCATCTGAACCCAATTCGCGCATCGATTCTCTTTCCTTTATGATACTTCCAAAGCTCATGAATGAGCACATTGTCGGATTGCATTGCGGTTTATGCTCAAGTCTTAATACTTCGAAGAACCGCGGGATAGTCTTTACTGATTTTGGGGGGATTATTCACGAAGAATATGTAGAATAACTTCGCAAATTCGAGAAAGAAGTGTGTGTTCAGAAGAGGGAGTCCATCAAGGTCTGAAATTTGTATGAGGATGAAGTGAAAGCTTTTGAAACATTTGCGTACGAATTTACAGTATTTTTCAACAATTAGTATTGTAAATCAATTTTTGGATTTTTTGAAAGTTTTTAATTATACAATAGTTGCACTAACTTAAATGTTACTTCAAGTTAGAAAAAAACACGGTGGCCGCTGAACTGAGAAACCGGAAAATGATCTGGAATTTTTTGTGACTATGAAAAACCAATGATAGTGAATTTATTTTTTGATCGTGAATTATAACAAAGTTATTAGAAAAACCTATATAATCACTTCAGATGTCAATGTGCTGCTACTAAATTATTGGAATTCATCTTGAATTCTTGCAGAATAAATTGAATTCTTCTGTATTTACTTCAATTCAACTGAATTAATTGAATTTTTGTTAATTCTTTGAATTCACAGAAGTTTTTTTAAAATTTTTTTCAATTTTTGCGAATTATTTTGACTAATTTTGACTACTTAATTAAATTAAAATGTTATTTTTTTATCCTTCTCTATCTCTTCCCTTTTCCAACTCACCCTTCTTCTTGCCAGGTCCGTACGTAAATGTACGGACTGTCCGGACGTTTCGAATGCACCTTTTTTCATCCACACACATTTTTTTCTCTTGAATTCACTTGAAATATTTAGAATTCAAAATAATTCCTTTTTGACTGCTTTAATATGCAGTTTAGTTTTTTTACTTCAAACAAAAACATTTTTAGCTTTAAAGTTTCAATTTTTTAATTTTAATAACAGAAACATTTTTTTCTTGCATTATAGCGGCCGCCGTAAAGAAAACTATACAATAAGAGTTTAATTTTAAAAATAGTCAAAACCATCTCATGATTTAAATGTCAAAATTGAAAGTGTAACTACCTTAAAATGATAGACAATTTTTTTCAAACATGACAAAAATGATTAAAATTGGTCTAATTTACTTCATTTGAGTTTATTATACAAAAATAATATAAGGGTGAACAAATGGGCTCCCTTTTTTATGGTAAGTTGGTGGAAAAGGCTGGTGATTGACTCTTTCGTGCCAGGTAATATATTGAAATTAAGTTTCCTATAAGAAATGTGTCAAAAGTTGCTTTTATTGGGAATAATTTGCTCGATTTTTCCATAAAACTTAAATTTTGGTTGGTGCAACCGGTTGTTCAACTGCAATTTGTAAATATAGCGTAGTGACTGTTATGTAGCTAAGTGGCTGGTGTTATAAGGTTAATTAAAGTACCAGTACCTGACTCAAGGAGTAGAGGATGCAAATCTCCCTTTCGTTAGAGAAGTTATTTCTCTTATTAATATATTCCACTTATAAACTGTTTTCAATTAATGCAGTTAATTGAAGTAATCTGAGGCTACTTCTTATTTTTTATGGAATGTTTCTTAATTGATTGATTTTCCAAGATTCTGAACAAGCTTATGACTCACCGTACCTGACTCCTTCAGTATCTGCCTCATTATTCAAATTGTTTTTCTCGACGTCTAAAGTTATTTTTGTGGAATTCTTTAGGAAAAATAGATAACAAGTTTGGCTTGTTCAGACACTGGTACTTCCACCTTATATATTTTCTCCGTACTTGCAAATCTGTATCGCTGTATTTGTATGATGTTTAAAAAGGTGTGGTTGAGAGATGGTGCAAAGTGTGTTAATAAAAGTGATACCCCGCGAAGTTGTTGTCAAACGGGAGAAACTGATTGTCAATCAGACGTCGGCTATTTCCGGGGTCTCGGGGTTTTTGAAACTTATATCTAGAAATCAGCATGAATCTCTTTATTTCTTTTTTTTCGACTCGGAATTGTTGCAAACAAAATTCCGTATAAATATATCATTTATTCTTGAAATATAATGTTATTATTTATCTTAAAATATTGCAGATTCTTTATTTAGTTGGGATGATAAATTTTAAAGACAACACGTGATTTATTTTCTGAGTATGTTCCAAAGGTCAGATAATTGGAAGTCAACGCAATTCTTTAGAATGGAACTTATGTTTTGTGTTTTGCTAGTTGCTATAAGTTGAAAACAACTTTTTGTAAATGAGATGACTGGTTGGGTAAAAGCATGATAATATTTCACTGTATGCATACTTGTGTTTTAAATGACGTTTAATACTAAAGGAATTCTACGCGTTAATGAATCTCAAAAAACAAACAAATTCTTAAAAGGTAAAGACGTGGGTGGATTAAAAACTCAACTATTAAATTCAAAGATCGTCAAAATTCAGGGGTGGTCACTAGACCGGAAAACCGGAAAATGACTAGCGATTTTCGGAGATGTATATTAATAATACATATGACATGAAATTTTACAATTTTGATTGAGTTCGATTTGAAATTTCTTAAAGTTTCTAATGTTCCATTTATATCCATAATATTTATATTTAAATGTTGGATAGTATTTACTATTTATATTTAATTTTCAATTTATCTAATATTTAAAAATAAAAAAATAAATTAAATTATCTAGTTAATCCGGAAGGCTATTTTTGTATTTAATTCTCAACTCATATTTTGTAATTGTTCATTTACAAAATTAACCATTTTAAAATACAATTTGGGATGTTTGAACAATTTCATGTTGAAATTGAAGAATTTTGACTTGAAAACTTTCCCGATAGCAATATTTAAAATTAAAACCTTTAGAATTCGACAATTTTAAAGTTAATTGTTTCAAAATCAGTTTCTTGTAAATATGTACACATTCTTTAAACTTGAACAAAATTTAATTGAAGGCTTAAAAACTAACCTTTTTTAAAGCGACAGTGTTAATATTAAACAATTATAAGTTTATAATTAAAGCTTTTACCAATCTTTGACTCTGGAAGTTCTCAAGAATTAACAATTCTAGATAAAAGTGTCCAAATTTTACGATTTGAAATTGAAACATTAAACATGATATGGTTCAATACACAGCGGAAACCTCAATCATTGAACAGTTCGTTTAATTGTAACTTGTTACAATTTTATATTCGATTAATTTTCCATTTTGAAAGCTACTATTTCAATTGTTCCATTTCGTAAGTTTGGTTGAATTTAAAAAATGTTCAACTTAAATGGCTTTAGTTTGAAAAAAGAGTTTTAAATGATTCTTATTTAAGGATTATTTAATTTTTTCGGCTTTTAATTCTATCAAAAAGATTTCATCCTTGAAAAACTTGACGTAGTAAATTTCTATGTGGAAAAAATGGCTGCAAACCGGAAAATGACCACAGATCGTTTTCTTAGATTTTATTGGCCACTCTGAAGTTACTAAGTTATTTCACTCGCGTCTACGAATTCTTCGAATTCTTTCTGATATTCACTTTGTCGCGAATACGAATTTCTGGACCTCTACTCTATTTACCCCGAGTCCGAAACTGTATGCGTTGCAAATTATTTTTTCAATAGGCATGAGTTTCTTATTTATAATTGCGGCGCGATCCGAGACGTTAATTATTTTCCATACCAGTGTTTTGTACGATCGCAACGATTTAATTTATTTAGGAGAGATTAATGCGCATGAAAGTTTAATATATGAAAGTAAAAAGAATGAGACGAAACTTATATTTTGCTTTTTTCTACGATAAGATCCGAGCATTTTGACGAAGAAACGCTACTACGTTATTTAAATTCGCATTTACAAAAATAATTTATTTTATCTAAATGGAAAAATAATATTAAAATTTAAATTAAAAGCTAAGGAAATAAACTTCAAGAAATTATGGAATTCTTGAAAATTCTGGATACGCTTTTTATTATTACTTGTTAATAAAAAATTAAATATTCAATGCAAGTAAACTTGAGAATTATTTAAATTTTTTCCGACTTGTTTGCGTTTCTTTGCCATTGTTGCAGTCTGGAAAATAGTCTTTTGTTACAATTTGAGACAAGAGACAGTTGCAGATATTATTGTTGTGATATTTTACAATGCTGTAGTAATAACCATTATTACCTGTATTATCAAACGTATTGTATTACTTTTACTTAGAACGTGTGCCCGAGAGTATTGCAAGTGCATGTTCGGGCTGATGTCTATGATTTACTGTTTTTGACGATTCATTTGATCTATTATTTAAAAAGAACGGAAACTTCCATGTGCTGATAATAACACCATGAAAATCGAAACCATCTTTGTCCATTCTTTTTCTACCCCTCAATGCCGATGTATGTTAATAATTTTGTTAATATTAAAAAAAAATCTTAAATAAGGAATCACAGTAAATAGATAATAAAAATCTAGACATTTAAATAAGCAAAAAAATCTGAAGATAATATGACTTTGAAGGAAATAGGAAATCTTAGTCCTGAGTTGAATTATATATATATGAATACTATGAATGACTTAAAGAAAATAAATGAATCTATCACAATTAATTCAAGTTATTATTACCTCACGGTTAAGCGAGAAGACCAAATTATCTCAAAAAAAAAAAAAAAAATAGAATTAGGATTTGCAGTCTCCATAACATGCTCTTGTACTTTGGTCGAGCCTTAAAAATTAATTCTGTCCCCTGTATTGAAGGCCGAGTTATTTTTAGATTTTAAATCAAATTATTCTAGAATCTAGTTGAATCAAGTTAAGCATTGCTTCCTCCTTCGAAAGACGAGAGGTCTAACTAGTAGCAAAAATACATTTCACTATTTGATATTTTATTTTTAAAATGTACAACATTTTTTATTGAGTAGTTTAAACGTAAATCCGCCTTCTTAAAAAGACACTGTATGATACGTACTTTTTAAAAAATTTTAAATGGGCCTCCTAAAAGATTTTTGCGGTGGGGCTCCACTTTTCTAGAAACGCCACTTGCTTGCAGAAATTACAGGTCAATGCTGCCGTACTTTCAAATATAGGCTCTAGTGGAGATGGCTCTATTAGAGGTAGATCTATCTACATTTGGAGTCAAACGGAGATGTTGAAAGAAACGTGTCTGCATCTTTACTGATCTAATTTAAACCTTACATTATATGATTATTATTAAAAAAGAACCATCGTTTTCTTGGTTAATTCGGACTTGCTCTATTCATTGGTGAAAAAAAAATAATTGTACTTGTTTAAATGCAAAACTGGAAATAGGCTTAATATTCGTATAGATATTTATGTAAGGTAAATGGTACAATAGTTGGCCACCTCATTTAAATATGCTTACATGAAATAATACTCACAAATACGGCTACCAATAATAAGTGTAGGATGAAGCGCAAACAATTCCGCAGCAGTGTAGTGCGTTTAAATGCCAGTGTAAATTGAACTCGGTAATGCTGAAAGAGTAAGGAATTTAAACGAAAAGCTGTTGAGATCAAGAGTGTACGAGTGTTGAAAATTATTATTTTTTTAATAGTTACGATAGTTTTCAGTAAAAACTTTTGGATTTTAATTAGATTTGGCGATTAAAACTACCTTAAAATGATGTTTACATCATTTTAAGTGGCCAATTAATGTCTTCGTGAATTATGCGGAAACATAGTAATTGGCCACAATATCTGTTAAGCCAATGACTAATATCTTTTCCAAAATTCGATCAAATTTTTAAAAACTTTTTATAGATTAGGTATATGATTGTTTATCATTATGTCTGACGATTAATGCGTGGAAATCAGGTCAAAAACAGTTTCTGGCTGTGACCAATGATTGTACGATTTAGTGGCTAATCACTGTGCTTTCAAAATCAGTACACAATCTATAACCTGATGTCGCCAACGAGGTGGCCAATGACTGTATTCGCCGCATTTCAGTGGCCAATCATACAATCATTGGACTAAGCCAATCACTATGTTGATGGCCAATGATTGTGTTTTTTGACATTATATTGTGAATTTATTTAAATATAAATTATTTACTACTTTTAACGCTTAACTTACTATGGTAATTTAAATCTTTATACAATTGATTATCCATCTGTGTATTTTAGAATTTCGTTCGACGCTTATAGTGTTTTTTACAAATTGTTAACAGGAAAAATTCCTTAAGTGGCCAATGTTTTCTAGAGCCTTTCTTCGGCAGTATTTCACAAGATTTGTCAAAAGTCTTTGTAGATAGGCTAATTACGGTCTATTAATCTCAGAATCTGATTAGAATTCCTAATTACCTTTTGCACAAATGAATTCATTTCTTCTTTATACGAATCCAACTATATAAAAAAACTTATTTTTCATAAAAAATGTCGATAGAGCCTCGCTTCAAACGTACGAAAGAATATCTTACCACTATTTATATATTTTTCTTTGGAAGTGTAGAATTATTGATCTGAAAAGAGAAAAAATAACACTGCAAAATATTTTAGAAAAACTTATATGACAGGCGATCGAAATGCAAAATAATTTTGATTATAAAACGTTATTTTATTCTCAACAAACTAGTGTGATAAAATTGGTTAAAATGCTAAATATATGGGAATACCGCTACGAAGTACTATCGATGTATTCACTATGTGGGTGTATTTATTTACTACAAGTGTATTTATTTGTGCTCATTTAATGAGCATTTTGCTTCCTAATAGGTATCAATTAAATTTTCTTCCTCATAGAGGGAGGTTTTTCTCTAACAAAAGAAAAAAAATACATTAATATTTTGCAAGCTTATATTTCTGCCTTATCGAAAATTTTATTTAAAAAAATCAAAGAGCCCATCAAAAAGTCAATTGATATGTTCTGTCAAAATGAACAATTTTTTAACTTACGGTAATGTTATATTTCAAATAAAAAAGTTTTCTTCATATAAACAATGTAAGCTTAACTTTCTAAATCGCTATTGATTGATCAAGAATTGTCATCAAGTCAGTCCACGCGTCTCAAACACGCGAACAATTACGTCAAATACTCGTATATTCCCAATTTATAAAAAATCCTCTTAAAAACAAAGTAAATGATTTTTTAAAGAAATTTAAAAACAATATTGGTAGGTTAAACAATATATTGTTTAAATTTATATGTGACCGTCCGCGAAGAAAAGGACCGAATGCGTCAAAGCTGAATTGTACAGGACGGGCGATCGTAGTAGAGTCCGCAAGCCAGCATTTGAGTAGTGGGGATGCGTCTACGAAAAGCACCCCCTCCACTTATCAATACACTTTTAGGCAAAATCCAGTGTCTGATTATTGGAAATGAAAGAGCAACTCAGAAATTATCGATTGGTGTAAGAAAATAAAAATCGATTTTTTCCACATTAGGTCCCTTTTTTCGCGGACGGTCACATATGTATCTCGGTATTGCTAGATGATAAGAGGACATTCGACGAGTCTCGAAGGCGCGAACAAAAATGTCAGATACAGGATTGTAGCATTCCTAAAATGAAAAAAGTTCTTCTGATACAAACAGAATACACCATTTTTTTTAAAAACTTCATAAATGGGTACTGGTGGGTCATAAAAGCTTCAAATATAGGTCAATCGATGCGTCTCGAAGATGCGAAAAAGTAGACTGGATATCGTATTGTTGTATTTTGAATCTCAACCAATTTTTTC
>CAKNWU010254881.1:0-14176 GCA_932072015.1 Andricus quercustozae | reverse complement strand
TAATTAGCCTTATAATATACTTTTTTATTTATTCATCTAGAAATTTCCTCTCTCTAAAAAATATATATTTATATATAATTTATTTATAATAAATTATATATTAGGGTGGTCCATAAAAATTATTTTTTGATTTTTTAAAGTATCATCCCCTCATTTTGTGTCTTTTGGTGAAAAATCGTAAAAACTTTACAACGATGATGTTGAACTACAATGTGAGCAGTACTAACCCTGACACTAAAAAGTAATTTTCAAGTATCTTTTCTGAATTTTATGAAAGTAAAATGAAAATTTAAGTGGAAAATTATGTAGAAAAATTTATTATACAAATATAAAAAATATTGCCCTTAAAATGAACATTAATTCCCCTTTTCGCCCTTCATAATCCATAAAAAATTACATTTTTTTCTTCAAAAGTGACTATTGAAAATATTTAATATAAATGTCTTTATATTGAAAAAGAAAGTTTTAAAGAAAGAAAATGTAATTTGTTATGGATTATTTAGGGTGAAAAGGGGGAAAATGTTTATTTTAAGGGCACTATTTTTCATATTTGTATAATAAAATTTTGTATATAATTTGTCACTCAAATTTTCATTATACTTTCATAAAATTCAGAAAAGACACTTAAAAATTACTTTTTAGTGTCTTCAGAGGTGAGTTTTGGCAAAGTTAAGGGTAGATCAAATCTTTTAAACAAATTTTCAGGCTTCATACTGCTCACATGGTAGTTTTACATCACCGTTGTAAAGTTTTTACGATTCTTTTTAAAATTCAAGGTCTTACTGAATTGTTTACGCTTTGGGTTACTTTAAAGGCTGTGCCCTACCTCTAAACATTTTTTTTTCAAATCTCAAATTAGGAACATTTTTTTTTCACTAAAAGGCACAAAATGAGGGGGTGAGACTTTAAAAAATCAGAAAAATAATTTTTGTAGACCACCCTAATACAATATAATTTATTATAAATAAATTATATATAAATATATATTTTTTAGAGAGAGCGGAAGTTTCTAGTTGAATTAATAAAAAATTATATTATAGGGCTAGTT
Source organism: Andricus quercustozae (assembly GCA_932072015.1). Lineage (NCBI taxonomy): Eukaryota > Metazoa > Arthropoda > Insecta > Hymenoptera > Cynipidae > Andricus > Andricus quercustozae. The sequence continues at coordinate 13,128 of CAKNWU010254881.1, read as the reverse complement.
ATTAAGGTTTAAATATTGTTTTTACTATTATTAATTAAATAATATAAATTAATGTTTAAAATTTGTAACAATTACAATTCTTTATAAAATAAATTAATTACATTAGCAAAATAAAAAATATGAATACAATTCAAACTGTTAAAAAAAAACTCATCTTTATATTCAATTTTACTAATATTAAAGTACATATTTTTATGAATTGTGTTTATTACTCATTACAGCTGCTCTTATTCTTACTGAAAACTACGTTCTCCTTTAATATTCATAAAAAGTATCAAGTTTTAAATGAATTTTAATAGTTTTGCTGTACATAACAATTCAAAAACAGGATTACTTGATGGGAGCGCCATCTGTTGGATTTATTTGAACTACGATACCCCTCCGGATGCTAAGAGAACAACTACCACATACACATACACGGGCGATGCACAGGGCTGGCTAGGACTAAAACAAATAAAAATTATTGAAAATTGACAAAATGGCGCCCATTTGAAATTTTATTTGTGAATTTTTACTTTTTTGGGGGTTAGTGTTTGACTTGCGAAAAGTTCAAAAATCATTATTTTTTATTTATTTCAGTTCGGGCTATAGCTAAACATCTGCTAAATATATTCTCCAAATTTGAGCTTAATCGGTCCAGTGGTTCTGACGGAATCATGTCAGCCATTTTAAAAAATCATGTTTTTAGAAAAACGCTAGCCACGCACAACTAAAAAAAAGTTAACCAATAGGAAGCAACTCAACCACAGCCAGCCATATTGGAGAAGTGAGCGCGCGAGAATGAAGTATGTTTGAAATGAGGAAGGAAAACCTGTTTGAGAGGAACAATGACTCTATTATACACATTTATGAACTGCCTGTCTGGTAGCCGAGGCAGCCCTCCACAGCATGCGGCTGAGTACTCTCCGCCCTGCGCAGTTCATCCTGCTGCAGCTTCGTTAAAAAGTCCGAACCAAGCAAATCCCTTTGCGTACAAATTCCGCATACTATATACTGTCAAAAAATCAACAACAAGAAATCGATTTTTTGGTCCGGTCAAAGAGAAATACCCCCTTAAATCCTTTAAAATGTCTTAAAAATTACTTTAGGTATCGACGTAAAGATCTAATCCTCGAAATGAAATTTTAATCTGAAAATTCTTGAAACTTCTGGGAAATTTCTTGAATTAACGTATATTTACTCTCTCAATCTGAATTAATAAGAAGATACTAATGAAATAGTGCCGATTCGCTTACTAATTCACTTGTGGTAAGCATTTTTACTAGCAATTAGTTAAAAACTACTAATTCACAGAAAAAAACTACTAATTCATTTAGTAACTAATTGATAGTAAAAATGCTTATTAACATGAATTTTAGTGAACGAATCGGCACTATTTCATTAGTAACTTATTACTAATTCAGATTGAGAGAGCAGAAATCCTTTAAATGTTATAAGTTGATTTTTTTATACTTAGCAAATAATTTCAAATCCTACTCATTAAAAATCATGAAAAAATTGGCCATTTCCCGGTTTACCTGTGTCAAAAAATGTCCGGTCTTTTCCCGGTCCAACAGCCACCCTGATTTTTAATCTGTTGCATCAACTCCATGTTAATATAAAAAGTTAAAAAATTACAAATCTCTCCATGATCATTTTAAATAAATCCATGGCATCTTGTGCTCTTGAGGACGCCTGTTCTCCAAACAACACGGAGAAAAATGGATGGTCAAAGTTAGAGGATCAAAAATTTAGAGAGCCAGCCCATTCTTCTAGGTAGTCTAAAGAGCCATCCAGAATTTTTTTGACATGGTCGGAGAGGCTCTTATTTTACGACCAGTATGACTGATATAAGAAGGTCAGACTCACTATCAGGGATAAGCAAGGTATCCTTTCGGGATGGTCAATACGATCATCTTGTTTTCGCTAATTTCGATCATCCACGTAAGAGCAAATGACCTATCGCGTAGGGCCAACCTGATTAGTTACCGTTGGCGTATTTATTTAAAATGATTTAATGTTTCAATCAAATGTTCACAACAAATAATAAATGTAAAGTGCATAAGAATACAAGGAATAAGTGTAAATTCATATTTAGGATAAAAAAGATATTCCTTTCTTTAAAATTAAAATCGATCATTTAATTTTAAGGAGAAAATGTAATTAATAATTTCAATTTCACTTTATAGGTCTTCCTTGTGAGCAAAGAATTATTTTGAATAACTTTACTCTTATTATTTTCTGTACACAATTTATTTTCACATTTAATCATTTCAAATAAGCGCGCCAACCTTAACCAATCCGGTTGTCGAAGCAAAGCATGAAGTGTGAAAGAATACAAGAGAACGAGAGTTCGGAGCACCGTAGTCTAGACCAGGCCTACCCAAACTGGGGAAATGGACTCATTTGCCACATGTTCGAGTTCCACCACCACGGGCTTCTACTCGCCTCTCAGAGGCGGGGTAGTGGTTCGTGGCACGTGCCGTGTGACGTAGTTGAAGAATCCACTAAGGCAGTAACGCAGATACGTTTAAAAGTTTGGGGCGAAAGAGAGAGCGACCACCTCCCCAAGCCTCCGAGCTTAGCGGAGGAAACTGGTGGTGTTAAAATCCCATCTGGCAAATGAGTCGGTTTCCCCAGTTTGGGTAGGCCTGGTCTAGACTCTAGAGCATTTTCAGAGTGACTGAATGTCATCGAGCCTTTCAGCGTCACATTTGCTGTTTATTGAACTTAAACATGTTTTTAATAAGTTTAAACTGTTTTTCGATATTTCGAACATTCGTGGAGAGTGAAGTGCATAAGAACATAAGAACATGACTTAAAGTGAATTAAGCTATATGAAGGCGTAACTGGACGTTCAGCTATCAATTTGTTGTCAACGTGTCGTTTCAAACTGAAAACGTGCAAAAATGTCAGCATTCATTCATGATTTAGAAAGTAACGAGCCGTTTCCTTAGCCTCTCTTGCTCCAAAGAAAATATTGTCAATATGCACTGTTTTTGAGTGTCAAATTATCTCTCATACACCTCACTCTCCACAAAGAATAAAAAATTATTTCATAAATTATATATTTCATATAAATTATCAGATTTTATAGGTTCCACTTAATTTTATTATTGCCGTCTCTTATTAGAGAGAGACTGTAATATGTAGTAAAAGGACAACAAATATATAAAATGTAGGATAATCAAATGGACCCCCTAAGATGGCCAGGTCGATTATCCGAGGAGATCAAGTCGACTATCTTATATGACCAAATCAACCCTCTATGATGAGCGATTCGATTCTTTATGATGATCTATTTCGCCCTCTGTGATGATAGGTTCCACTCTATGACGCGCTAGTCGACATTTCGAGATGACCAACTCGACACTTTTAGATGATCGATTTGAACCTTTTTAACCTTCTATATATAATTCCTTTAGCCATCTTCAAGGTCTGTCCTATACTTGACCCTGCAATATAGTCTGTCTGCATGTGTAGATGGCCTAACTGACCTTCCGTTTTTCTCCGAGAAGCTGTATTCAAATGAGCCATTGGAATGTTAGGTACGCATGTGTGTTGGTTATCACTTTCATAAATGTAATCAGGCTCATCGAAATAGATCTTGCCTGAGCCTTGACAATAGTAAGTGCTGTGTTGATTGAATTAGCACAACATGTACCTATATTATTGTTATAAACATACTTACTGTTACTCAATATTAAAATATCCAAGGTATATTTTGAAGTAACTCAACTTTTCTTAATTTTTACCAATCATGGGTAAGTTACTTAATAAAAGTATAATAACTAAATGTCATTAACGATACATCAAAAACAATAGCTGTGAAATTGTATCAACACAGAAAAAAGGTCTAGTTTTTATTGCAGTTTAAGTCAGTTTTTACGCTACATTAAGCCAATCTTTAGTCTTAAAACAAAACTAAGAACCTCTACTCCTTTTCCTTCTCCTTGGCAGTGTTGCTGTAGACGGCCGGAGCTAAGAATTCGATCACGAATATATATTTAATTTCTCAAAGTCTTGAAGAACGATGTCAGGCCTCGAGTGTTCAATGGAGACTGCTGTCCCAAACTCGCAGTTTCAGAAAATTTGGCACTTCTCGTCTTAGACAATTGCCTCTATCTCCATCGGAGCGTTCTGTAGGGCAGGGTGTCGTCCAAAACTGTAAGGGCCGCATTGTGTCTGTACAGATACGTCATTCCCGCGTGAGTGGAACACGCGGATAGTATGTGTTCTAGGTACTCAGCGTGTGCGTGATACGCTCTGCACCTATCACTGGGAACTTCTTGACATAAAATGCGGTCACAGTATACTAAGGTGGAAATGACACCGTCCTGGCATGCGAAAATGAAACCCTCTAGACCTGAATTAAGTCCTAACGATCTAAGGGAAGCAAAAATTTACTCCTTAGACCAGGAATGATTTTCTACATTTCTGTGAAAATTTCCGTGCATTTCCTTATCGAGTAGCTGTTGGCGGAATTTTTCAAGCTCTGCTCTTTTTACTTCGTCGTATAGAAGTGAAGTATCTAGATGGAGTAATGCACTTTTCTCACTGCTGATGTTAAAATCTAGGCCAAGGGTCTCGGACGGTGCTCCGCGGCTTTGTAAGGGATAACTTCTTTGACAATCATCTCGTATTTTCTGACCATTTTAAGGAGAAGATCTCTGCCATTCGCAACGATGTAACCTGTACCTAGAACAATTCGGTTATGAAAGCATTGGAGATTCAGAAGTCCGCTGCCACCTTGACGGCGTGAGATCTATAATCGCGAAACCGACGAATTGATATGCAAGCTCTTACGCATATGCACGATCTTACACGTGGCGATATCAAGGATTGTAAGCTCGTTCTTCGTCCATTGAACCACCCCAAACGAGTAGTGTAGAACCGGGACGGAAGCATGTTTGTTAGTCGCAGATACCTTTCTTAACGCCGACAGATTTGAAGACCAAATCTGTCTGTTTGTATCTGCTTCAGAGAGACTCCCTCGCTGACGTTACGTCCTGAATGCGGCGTTGAGGCACGCCCAGGTATGTATAGGTCTCCTCAGTGTCAAGATGTCTAATAACACTTATATCCACAAGCTGAGGGTCATCGAGAACGCCAAAATTATGTCTTTTCTTCAGATGAATATCGGCACACTTATCCAATCCAAAGTCCATACCAATATATAAAATACATGAGTGACCTTATGCTCGCGATGATTAGTGTCGCCGCAGAAGTATTCAGGAGAATTTCGTAGTGCGAGAGTTAGAGGCATAAGTGTGATGCAAAATAGCAGAGGGCTCATGGCATCGCAGTGAAGCACGTCCCTCTGAAAGGTGACGTTATTCGTTGTCATACGATAATTTCCAGATGAGATAGAAAATATAGTTTTCCAAAGGGGTATCAATCTCTCTAAGCATCTTACTATATGTGGATTAACTAGCAGATTCTCTCGGCAGCCTACTACACTTTTTTTCAACTTACGTTATTCGTACATCTCTTTCCACACAGGGTAAATTCTTCGAACAATCCTATTTTTTAGGGCAGCTGTAAAGATCTCATACCGCGTGTCCAAACAAGTTATTGGCCTGTAATTCTCTGTGTTGGTCATATCACTTTTTTCGGTAAGAATATAGTGCGTCCTAACACCAGCCACTGCGAAATGGGTGTTTCCGACTTTAAATATGAGGTGAATATGCGAGCCAGATTTTGACGTGTAAAAGTAAACTTCTGCCACTAGAAGTTATTGATATCATCTGGTGCTGCAGAGGAAAAGTTCTTCGTGCCCCTGAGTGATTTTTTCACCTCGTCGACAGTGATTGATGGACATTCCTCCTCAGACGTTATGAGATTGTCGCACAACTCCTTGAAGCTGATGATATTATCACTATCGTCTTTCAACTCCAGTGTTTTCGGAATCTTGTACACCTCTCTCAAAAAAGATTCTACCTCGTTGGGCTTGGACGGATTTTTTACAGAAAGAGAGAGATAGCTGAAGAGGCGCGATGGGTCAACAAAAAAGTGTTCGTTTTCCCGGACCTATAACTTGTCTGAACATGCTGTATATGATCTACATAGCTATCCTAAATGATATGATTGTTCAGAAAATCGGATCTGCCTGATGAGAGATTTATCAACAACGCGGCTCAAAGATAGGGGTAGCAGGATATCTGAAGAACCTGCTCATCGATATATGTGTCTGCCAAAATGCAGCATCCTACCAGCGCTACCTATCGATGGCTTGGATTGACTACCGAAAAGCTTTCGATTCAACCTCCCATGGAATTATGATCTGTTTGTTGGAAAGCGTAAAGGTTCATCCACACATCGTGGGGTGCATAGAGAGATTGATGCCTCTTTGGAAAACCAGATTTACTATCTCATGTGGAAAAAAACGTGTGACTACTAGCAACGTCACCTTTCAGAGTGTTGTCTTTAAGTGCGACACCATAAGCCCTCACCTATTTTGCCTCACATTATTGCCACTATCTATTGCACTTTGCCATTCCCAGGGTAACTTCTGTGGCATAAGTGGAAATCGAAAGCACAAGTTAAATCATGTATTTTACATGGCACACCTAGCTTGAACCAGTTTTAACTTAAATGAACTTTGCCTGTCCAAGTTGCCTGGAAATTTTATGTTGGAGATGACTTCCGACTATTTTAAGCCTAAAATTAAAAAAATCGTTAGGGTCCTTTTTAAAATAACTCATTTTTTGACATTTTATAGACCATTTATCATGTATATTTCCTAGAGAAAAAGTCATATGCGGTATTTTGTTGGCCTAAATCCTGTAATTTGGTGACCAAAAAAAAAATTACTCAATTCTCAATATCGAGTGACCTTCGGAACGCTTTGAAAATGTTGAAAAAGTGCAAACAAAAAAATAGTTTTTTGAAAATTGCTCGTCACGGGTACATCGTACAACTCGAGTACATGATTAAAAAAGAAAGTAGACGAAATTTCTAAAAAGTCTAAAAAACAATGTCCTAGCACTAAGAGTTTAGAAGATATGGCCTGTAAAAGTGATTTTTAAATTAAATTTTTTTCGAAAATTTTATTTTTTGTGAAATACTATTTTCTGTGTGGATTCTACATGAAAATCAATTCATAATGAATGAAAGCAGGTTAAATTATCTACAAAACCAAAAAAAAGTTGCTCTAGCTCTAATATTACCGTAATTAGAGCCGTTGAAAGTTGACACATTTTTATTTCACTCTATTCGACACTAAGTTTATTGTAAATAAATTGCTTCCTGTACAATTAAGGTGTAAAATAGTTGATATACAAGTAAAGATGTATATGCTAGTATTTGATGTCAAAATTGTATTTCAAAATTTGTACCGGGAAATGGTTGGATCAGGATATGATATTCATTTGTTTAAAAATTACTGTACAGGTTAATGGTATATGTGTTATATTGTAAAACATATTCATCGCTATTAAAATTCCCAAAGATTCTGGTACCCACGAGGCAAGTCGGAGGAATCGTGTAAAAAATGGTCTCGAAAAAAACGTTTACTTAACTGATTTCGATCAGTTTCCACCTTTCAGAATGAGTTCAAGATCAACCAATATTTTTGAGTGTCGAATTTTTCAGATAGCCAGAACGCCCAGGACGGAAAATTTTGCAAAAGGCGCTATTTTACCTCAACGAAAAAGTATTTTGCTCGACATTTCAAATATTAATAAGACAGGTAAGAGAGATTTTCCAATTATCTTAAAATTATTTATTAAAAAGTTCAAGTAAAAAGTACGGGAATTAATCTTTGTTATATTTATTTGTTATCTTTCCATCATCCAATTTCAAAACCAGATGCTTTGATTCCAATTTTTACGTGAATTAAAAAAATATCACATTCCTTATGTGTCAACAAACTTGCTGTTGTCCAAATCATACATTACAGATGTACCTGAACCTTCAAAGATTGTCGAGCAATCGAAATTTGAAGAACGGTGCTTCTTCTGCTTTTCACTAGTAGGGAAAGAAAGAAACCATAAATGCAACTTATCAACCCGTCTTAACAATCTAGTTAAATTTGTGAAAGAGTCACCTCCAAAGTCAAGGGATCAGGTAACCTCGTTATTGCTGAAAGAGAGAGTAAAAGAAGGAGGAAAAGTTGGAAAGAACATTAATTTGGCATTGTCTCCACGCAATAGTGGCTCATCTATCAACGTGACTGTAAATCCATAAAAGATGATAAAAGAGAACTAACAATTTCATCAAATGACATGAAGATTGTGCAGTCACAATTCAATTTCAGCCAAAAGACAACTCTTGGAATCGCTGCAGTGCTAAGAGTCCCAAGTAAGAATCGCAAGAAGCAGATTCAATTGAAGCACAAGCAAAGGATTATAAAAATTGCATTCATCCTCCAATTTTTACGGGAAATGAACATACGACACTGCTAGAAATAATTTCACCTCCTGAGCTGCACTTAATGCTGGGTGTTGTTTATACTCTGTTCACCCACATGTTAAGTGAATTTAATGCAGTAACTCTATTCTGGAATAAGGTATGTAACGTCGAGAGAGAAGCAACTCATGGCAGTCCAGCTTTCAATGGAAATTCATGCAAGAAGTTGTTAGATCGAATAGATATATTGCGTAAAAATAGTCCTCTGGGATGCATGAAATACGTGCAAGCGTTTGATGATTTCGAAAACGTAGTTAGAGCATGTTTTGGTCAATATCTGAATCCCAATTTTAAAATGCATTATACGGCTTTTAAGATGGCTTTTCCGTGAAGAGCTCCTCGAAAAGAGGATGCATGACATCTTCCACAGAAATGTGAAGAAGGATCAGTCGGTGTCGTATGAGGTAACGTTTGCTTTCCTCAAATCACCCGAATTGAAGACGGGCACGGAGGGTTTCATTTTGGTGTGTCAATTCGGTGTTATTTCAAGTTTAGAATACCGCCGCCACATTTTAAGCCGGGAAATTCTCGATGATGGCTGCAAAGCGTGTCATGTACAATCGAAGAACCCAGTACATCCCTGCTTGTCAACGAAATGCTAAGACACTTGCGGTAAAGGTGCAGAAGGCGGTCGCTCTGTATCCACAGGGTCCACGAGACTTTTTCCGGATCGTCGAATTGAGTCGATCGAAGACACTAACCACTTGTCTCATGGTCGCGAAATAGCCCTGGAGACTCGCAAATTTTGCAGAGTTGTGCCCACTCCCGGTGAGATCCTGCAGTTATCCTTATGATAAACTGTTAATTATATCTAATTTTTAAAAAGGGTAAACAACCACAGCAGGGTCCCACTGGGAGCAACTGCCATCTAAAAATGACATCGGCTCCCTGTAGAACCGCGGTAAATCACACTCATGGTTACGAACCAGTGATAGTTTCGCACCTTCGAGAGCACCTATCACAAAGACCTATCACGAATAGTTTGGGTACAGTCTTTGCAGCTCCCTTTTGAGGTCTTGATACCTCTCCTCCTTTTCTTTCTCCTTGGCAGTGATGTTGTATTCGGGCGGGGCCGAGAATTCGATCACGAATATAGTTCGTTTCTCGAAGTCTTGGAGAACAATGTCAGGCCTCGAGTGTGCAACGGAGACTGCTGTCCGAAAATCGTAGTTCCAGAAAATTTGGCTCTTCTCGTTTTAGACAATTGACTCTATCTGCCTTGGAGCGTTCGGCAGGGCAAGGTCGCAGCCAACACCATGCGAGCGACAAAGATGGTAATAAAGCACTCTTAGGGCCGCATTATGTCTGTAGATATACGTTGTTCCCGCATGGATGGGACACCCCGATAGTATGTGTTCTAGGTACTCAGCGTGTGCATGACATGCTCTGCACCTATCACTTGGAACTTCTTGACATAAATCGGCCTCAGAAGCCCGTTGGCACACTGTGAAAACTAGAGATCTCTTTTTATGATATCATATTTTGCTTGCCCCATTTTTGTATAGGATAACTTCTTGCTCTTATTTTGAATGTAAGACAAACGTCTCTGGAACTTCGGTGGCAGACTAATAGACCATGGGAGTGTTCTAATTAATCACTTTCTACCATCCACTTCGTCCAGATTTAGGGGCTGGGTGTCTGGTAGTAGTATAACTACCATAATAAAATAATGGGTAGTATTGAGATCATGATAAATCAAACTGAATTTAGTTAACATTGCAAAGTGCGTTAGTACTTTTTTAGGCTAATTAGTCCGGTTTTATCACCTATGTAATCGAGACTAACTACTATAAAAAATTAACTGGTAGCTTTCCGATAATGCTGTTACAAACTGAACGCACTCGGTAACTTTATGAATCAATTTCAGTTTGTAGTAGCATAAATCGAAAACTACTAATTCATTTATTCACGGTAGATAAACCATCCCCAGATATACACATCCTAGTGTAGTCTGGATGACATAGTTCATAATTCATGACTAATTAGCCCGAATTAGTATGGAAAACCATCATGGTGAATATATCTAGAGGTATTCTGTGAAGTCCAAAAAAAGTAATGTGCAGCCGTAAATGCGATACAATAATAGTATGCATCAAATTAAATTATATAAATCTTCCATACTTTGCTGAACCTTTCCGTGCAATATTACCTGACAAGCGTATGTACTTATATAGACGGTATAGCTTGGGGCTTAGCACTTTCAGCAAGTGCTGACGGCCATGACAAGTGTTTGACGTCCAGAAAGTTTTTCTCTCAATTTTTTCTTCGGTCTCCAGGCATCCTGGGAAGGGTTACGGTGGTTACGGTCACGGCTCGTTACGGGTATAATTTTTTTCTACTTGAATTCACAATAGATTTCATTTTTTCATTCAAAATTTTAATTTACCGCAAAGGATTAGGGAGCAGTCGAATTTACAGTCAATGACTGCCTTCTGGTGACCCGTGTGGACATTTTGTCATGGCGCTAGCTGGGACCAAAATAGGAAAAATTTGGCCCCAAATTGGGGATTTAGACAGGACCAAACTACAAATGAAACGCCTAACCCGGCCAGAGCCTAACTTACCGACCGACTTGGCCCCAAATTGGGTTTACTGATTTTTCTAGTCTCAGCCACATTATAATTACAAATTTTATATTTAAAAGACACATTTAAAGTAGTTGAACATTTTAAGAAAAATCTTATTCCTGAACCGGCTTATTCGTCGTCAGCCTCATCTTTCTGTTTCCATCCCAATCTTTGGAATTAGTGGAGACCTATGCTAACATGTGAAACGTAATTGAGGTTATGTATTCCAAACTTTAAAATTAGGTAAGATACATGGAGGAACTTAATTTTTCTCCAAGAAGATTTATTTTGCACTTCAAATTGTCAACAAAATCACATAGTAATATCGCACTGAAATAAACTTCTTTCAAAGCGAATCAGAATTACGCTTGCAATTTTCAACCACGAAATTCACTTGTTTTATTATAGTGAAGTTGCCGAATTACCAAAGAATGAATCGAAGAGACCGACAATCGATATTAGAGTTCCGCGATTTATATTATTCGATAATATAAATTTAAAAAGGATGATCGTGACAGAACTGGTAAACATAATTTTAAATAAAATTATTTACAATTATTTAATTATTTGAAATTCGATTTTTAAGTAATCTACATTGTATAGATTAATTTCTTTTTCATTTTTGATGTTTGAAGGAATAGTTAACTGGTCAGCTACTTTTCTGTAAAAAATATTTCAGAAAGTGTAATTCTGTAAAACAATGTATATTTTATTAAATAAACAAGGAGTTATTAAACCAATTTTAATTAAAATTTTGAATGCGAGAAGTGCTTTTCACTTTCGGCATTTTTGATCATTTGAATCACACTTTAATAATTAATACAGACGAAATCACAAAAACACTCGTCAACATAACCTCAAACCAACCTACTTGTGTTCAAGAGGTTCAAAATGGAGCCCGACTGAAAACAAATGCACAGCCAAGTTGATGGCGCTGCAATCAAGAGCTGTGAAACAGAGTTAGTTTAAACTACATTTAAGATATTAACCCTTGTAGCCATAAAATAATTTTCTAAGTTGGGGCGAAACTTCTAACTGGGCAAACATATGGCAATTTCGTCACGGGGAACTATAGCTTCTTCTGCTAAATAAGCTTTAGATAGGATGCAACAACACACTATCTATTCTTTCTCTGGATAAATTATTCTCTTAGTACACTGTTAGAAATTTCTTTAGGAATTTTCAGAGACGCGTCACTAAGGCTTCATGCAGAAACTGTTTCTAAATTTTCCGAAACTGTAACAGAAATTTTAGCAACGGTACCTGCATAATTCTTCAGTCACATGTTTCAGAAAATTCTGTTACAATTTAGGAATTTTCAGTTACTGTGAGTGGAAATTTTAAGGGATAAAAAACTTATTGCATCGTATATATGATCAAAGCACATCTTTTATGAGAAGTTTTTTTTTTCACATTTCATTGATTGAGTATATAATATAACATACATATATACGTAGTTATTTATATACAAACCTCGCTCGTATATAGTCTTACTATAATTTATATTTTCAAGATAAATAAACACTGCAAATTTGTATTAAATTAATGAACTAAACAATATCCGCTCCTTGATCTACGTTGTAAATCAATAAATGAGAGCCATGAGAGAGAGAGAGAGAGATCTAGCCAGGAGCGCGTCATTTGACGTTAATAGCGGACTCGTCATCCAATTTCTGTAGTAGTATAAACGTTTATTCTTCAGCCTGTTGGCCTTAAAAAATGTAATTGCTTACACTTTCATTTTTACATCATTTTCCTTAAAACTAAGCCTTAAAACTAACATCCATCCATACCTTATATTTAGGATCGCACGCTATGATCGCTTTGCCTCGCTTCGCCTCGCTCGCATGACCCTACTCTCTCGAATCCGCGTCTACTACCTAATGCTTATCTACTATTGACAATATTTACATACTACTTATATCTACTTCATCTCCTATTTACAATCTTTCCTCCTCCATTCCTCTTCCTCTTTCCTTCTCTTCTTCTCCATCCTACCCAACACTCCCTTCACCCATGCTACTGCCCTTTTGTCCCCACTTTCATGCATCAATACCTCCATGCTCATTTCACTCCTTTCCACCTCTAGACACTCCTCCAACCAGTGCTCCACTTTTGCATACCCATTCCCACACAGTTCACACATCCTCTTTTCATTCGAGAGCCAGAACCT